>CAUYRT010069305.1:0-14120 GCA_963574885.1 Lepilemur ruficaudatus | reverse complement strand
TAAAATAGCTTTTGGCAAACACGGCTACAAATAGTTTAAGAATCCTATCTCACTCTAGTGTACGGAGGTTTAATAAAACGTGCTGAGAGGTGTAGCTGGCCCTTACTGCACTAATTTTAATCACCCTGCCAACTGCTTACTACTGTGGGATCCATTCCACAAAGCAGAGCAGAAAGGAAGCTGAGACCAGGGGCTGTGACAATCACAACATACATTTTTTAAATTTAATAATTTTTTAAAAAACATTTTATCTTTCGTCTAAGAATTAAACACTTAAAAATGTTTCTTTCATCTAAGAATTAAACACTTAAAATTAAACATTTTTAATTAAACATTTTTTCTTTCGTCTAAGAATTAAACACTTAAAAATTAAACATTTTTTCTTTCGTCTAAGAATTAAACACTTAAAAATGTTTTTTAAAAAGATTATTAAATTTAAAAAATGTATGTTGTGATTGTCACAGCCCCCGGTCTCAGCTTCCTTTCTGCTCTGCTTTGTGGACTGGATCCCACAGCAGTAAGCAGTTGGCCGGGTGATTAAAATTAGTGCAGTAAGGGCCAGCTACAGCTCTCAGCACGTTTTATTTTATCAGTTTCCAAACTCTGATAATTATAAGGGATGGAACAGGAAAACTTCCCTGCCTCTGTAAACGTCACTGCCCAGGTGTTACCGAAAGCTTGGCACTCGTCCATGAGGCCAAATCAGAACGAAGTAAAGTGGTTTGAGGGGAAGGAAAGTAACAGTATCTTCACCTAGGATTGTTGTTGACTCAAAGGAAATAATGTTTTTAAGTGCTTAACACAATCCCTAGATTGTAGTAAGCTCTCAATAAATGTTACTAGAATCCAGAAAAGACCCAAATAAACTCAGAAACAATTAAAAAAAGAGAAAACAGGAAGAGAAAAGAGGAAGATTGAAGCATCAGAGGTATCGTTGGTTATAGAAGTTCATGTGCAGGATTACTTTTGAATGTACTTTAATGGTACAAAAATATGAATAAGGAAAAATTGTGATGGAAAATTTGCTACATGCAACATATTGGTGATTGTCCTATCATTTTAGGAAAAGCAACCCTATTATCAGAGCCCTAGAGATTTTATTTTAATGTTATAATATACATTCTTGTTTTAAGAATATTCATCTAAATCCCCACAGTAAAATCTTTTTTCTTTGATGCCTAAAAATAAATATGAACCAGAGACATATGTATGTCAATGCAATGCCCATGGGAATTGTGTTCTCTGATGTTCTTTCTAGAAAAACAACATCTTCTTGGCTTGTTACTTTCTATATTTCTTTCATTGTGGTGCTTTCTACCAGCTATTCCTCAGGGTTAAACATATGGGGTTAGCCACAATGCTCTTTGCGGTTGGTTATAAGGATGTCGGTTCAATTTAAGCAAAGCCTGCCTAGTTGTCTGGTACATGAATTTTCTTCTCTAATTATAGCTGTGAAACTTAGTCAACCAGTCATGGTACCATAACTGGGAATTAGCATTGGGAATTTTATTCATAATATTTGCTTCAGATTTCACAATATGTTGAAACCATAAATTTATTTAAGGTGTTGTAGAGCTCATATGACATTGTTAGCATGGTTAGCCCTTTTAAGAAGCATTTTAAGTTAAACCTAAAAACATAGCCCCTGGTCTCAACTTCCTTCTCTGCTCTGCTTTGTGGAATGGATCCCACAACAGTAATGAGTTGGTGGGGTGATTACAATTAGTACAGTAAGGGCCAGCTACAGCTCTCAGCACGTTTTTTTAAACCTCCATACACTAGAGTGAGATAGGGTTTTTAAACTGTTTGTAGCTGTGTTTGCCAAAAGCTAATTAACAGGATTAAGCTATAGAGTTTCTCTTTTCCCACTGGACAAACTAAAACAACATTGAGAAAGATACACCCTATCTAATCTTAAATTAGTTGTGTGCTACTATGTTTATGTCTAAACTTTAAAGTGGATGTAAAATACATCAACAGAGTGAAAGCTGTGACATTCCCCTAAATGACTATTCCAGATTGATAACACAATAATGAGAAGGCAAATAACTTATACTTGGAAAGTAAGAGAATGAAATACAGGATATTTCAGAAGGTTCGGATTGTCTTAAGAATAAATATTAAAAAGAAAATTCACGGTGAGAAATACGTACAAATTTAACCAGTACAAGTGAATTCATTATCTTCATAATATTTACTAAATTGATCTGGGAAAATGGTGTTTTTCATGTTAACAATATAGCTTTTAAAATAACGGAAAGTATGATATTGCATAATCTGTTGTAAATTCTTATTCTATTTAATATACTATAATTTTCCTTAGGCTTTTCTTGTTCTCCCCATGAAAATGTCTATTGAAAAACTAATAGTGAAATAAATAGGGTTTCAGTGATATACGCTGGGGGAAGGGTTGAGGGATGAAAGAAAGTATTTAATATTAAGATTTTCAGTTTTTAAAGATAGTTAGGACATTATCACTGTCCTAAATTACTGCAAAATATAATCAAGTCTCATATTTCTATATAAATGTAACTTCTAATTGGAAACATTTTTAGGAGCTATTCTAAGTCTCTTTATGAGTTGCTGTAAGTTTGTTATTTGTAATGAAAAGGCCTATTTTAATTTTAAAAGGGTGACATAATGTTGCATTACACTAAATGTGTGGACTTCCCATGGTAGCTTAAATTGTAAACTTTCACTTTATTTTATTACTAATAAACAAAATTAATTTGCTGTTATTTGTATTTTTATGAATTAAAATTTTTTTCTATGTTGGTTCATTTTTATTTATTTATCATACAACTAACTAACTAACTAAATACTAATTTACACCAGGATTTCTCAACTTCAGCATTACTGACATTTGGGCTGCATAATTCTTTGCTGTGAGGGGCTGTTCTGTGCATTGTAGGATGTTCAGCGGCGTCTTTAGCCTCTACCCATCAGATGTCAGTAGCACCTTTCCAGATGTCACCACCAAAAATGTCAAATGTCCTCTGGAGGGGAAACCATTCCCCATTCTTGGTTGAGAACCACTAATTTGTATTCATGTCTGAGGATATGAAAAGGTTTAAAAATTCCAGTATATTCAAATCATAAGCAATCTGCCAACACTTATGTAAAATGAATATAAAAAGAAAAAGCAGAAAATACCAAATAGTAAGTTTAGAAAAATCTCATTAAATGTCAGTATTTTTATTATGAAACTTAAAATGCCATGAAAAACACTGACTGCAAGATTATTCAAATGAGAATGGTATCATATTTTTTTTACAATTTTGTTGAAATAAAAGGTACAATAAATTTTACGTATTTAAATAGTTTTGACACATATATACATGCATAAAACATCACTATGATTAGAATATTGAACATTTTAATTATACGAGAAAGTCTCCTTATTTACCTTTTTATCAACCTTTCTTGCAACCCCAGTCCTAGACAAACACTGACCTATTTTCTGTCACAATACATTAGTTTGAATTTTCTAGAATTTTAATACATATAATTAATTGTACAGTACTCTTTTGGCCTAACTTCTATCACTCAGAATAAGGAAATGTATCTATATTGCTCTGTGTATCAAGAATTATTTCTTTTTATTGGTAAGTAGTAGTCCTTTTTAGGAATACATCACAGTATTTTTATCCACTCACCTGTTGTTGGACATTTAGTTTATCTCCACTTTGTGGTATTACAAATAAATCTACTCTGAACGTTTGTATATGAGTCTTTATTTAGACATGCTTTATTTCTATTGGGTAAATATCTAAGAGTGAAATGGGTAGATCATACGTGAGGTGTTTGTTAAAATTTCTGAGAAACTGTCAGTTTTCCAATGTGATTGTACTTTTTAAATCCCTCCAGTAGTATGTGAGAACTCCAGGGGCTCTACATCCTTGCTCGTATTTTGTGTGCTCAATCTTTAATCTTAGCTTATTTAATGCATTTTTCTGATGAGTAAGGAGGCTGAGCATTTTTCATGTGCTTACTGGCCATTTTATATATTTATCTTTCTGTGAAGTATCTGTTCAAATTTTATTACTATTTTATTTTTTTGCTTTGTGTTTGTCTTATTATTGAGTTCTAAGAATACTTTACATATTACGAATATGAGTGTTTTAATATGTTTGTCACTGTTTTCTATGTAGCTTATCTTTTTCATTTTCTTAATGTTATCTTTTGAAGAGCAAACATTTTTATCTTCGATAAGCTCCAGTTTTGTCATTTCTAAAAAATGTTTTGGACTTTCTGGGTTCTATCTAAGCAAACTTTGCCAACCTGAAGTTCCCCAAATATTTTCCTAGGAGTTTTATATGTCAGGTTTTACATATAGATTATGATCCATTCCAAGTTAATTTTTGTACATTGTGAGGTAGGAATAATGTTTATTTATTTTTGTTTGTTTTGTTGCATAGAGATGCCCTGCTGATACAGCACTACTTATTGAAAAGACTTTCCCTACTGAATTGTATTGGCATGTTTTTGAAAATCAATTTACTGTATACGTATATGTATGTCATACTTTCTATATGTTTATATAGAAAAATTATATACATGCATACATTTGTAAACATATGTATACATTTCTCAACTTCTTATGCTGTTCTGTTGATATATATGTCTACTTTTTGTTAATACAAAATTGTCTTGATTACTGTAGCTTTTTAGTAAGAGCTGGAATCAGGTAGGAAAGATCCTCCCACTTTGTCTTTGTTGTTCTTTTCTTCTTGTTCTTGTTATTTTTCTGTTTCTGCTTCTAAATGCTCTGTATATTCTTAGTCCTTAGCATTCACGTATGAACTTGGCAATCTTCTTATTGATTCCTTAAAAAATAAGTACTAGAATTTTTACTGGAATGGTGTTGAATCCACAGATCAACTATAGTAGAATGACCATCTCAGTAACATTGAGTCTTCCAATCCAGGAATATGACACATTTACTTAGATATTCTTTTATTAATCTCATCAACATTTGGCCTTTCAAAGTAAAAGTCTTAGGAGTCTTTTGCTATATTTATTCCTAGACATTTTATGGACTTCGGCACTAGTGTAAATGTTGTTTGTATACTAAATAAATCACCCTAAATCTATCTATTAGTTCTACTAATTGTTTTGTAGATTGCCTTGAATTTCCTACCTAAACAATCCCATCATATGAAGGAAAAAAAGAGGATAATTTTATTTCTTTCTTTATGACCTATATACATCTTATTTCTGTTTCACTGATTTATTGTAATAGCTGTGATATCCAGTATAATGTTGAAGATAATATAGGAAAAAAGAAAAGAAAATATGATACCAGATTTATTATCAGAAACACTATAAGCTGGGAGAAAATGGGTGAACATATTTAAAATACGGAAAGAAAATAAAAGTTAACTGAAAATTCTTTTTTCGGAGAAAATATCTTTCAAAACTGAAGGTAAAATATACTTCTTCAGACATACAGAAGTTTAAAGAAATGTTAAAGGCAGTCCTTTAAGTAGAAGGAAATGATACCAGATGGAAATATAAATTTACACAAAGGAATAAAGAGCACCAGAAATGGTAACGAGATCAGTAAATATGAAGTTTTTTTTCTTTATTCTATAAATCTCTTTAAAAGATAATAGGCATTTTAAAGCAAGAAAAATAACAATGTAATGACAGATATATAGCATACGTCACAGTGAAATGTATGACAATAGTGCAAAGCTGGAGGAAAGACCCGGCAATATGCTGCTACACTAGACACAAAGTAATAAATATCGCTTGAAGACATATTGCGATAAATTAAAGATGTACACTATAATCCCTAAAGCAACCATGAAAATAACATCATCCAGAGTTATATAGTAAGTGAGCAAAGGAAAAATGACAGAATTAGAAAAAAATGCTCAACTAGTGCAAAAAAAGAGGGAAAAGAGGAAAAAAGGACTAAAGAAAAGATGGGACAAGTGGAAAATAAACAAGATGACAGAGTTAAACTCAACTACATCAATAATCAAATTACATATAAATTGCCTAACATACCACTTAACAGGCAGAGATTGACAGATTTTATATATACACACATATATAGTAACACACAAGTAAATGTTACCTACAAGAAACACACTTTAAGTGTAAAGACAAAAATAGTTAAATGTAACAGAATTAATTAAGATATATCATGCTAACACTGATCAAAAGAAAGCTGGAGTAACTTTGGGAATTATTTTTTTCTTATGATGATTGTTAGTTTTTTTTGCTGCTGCTTTTCTACTGGGCATTTAACCAGCATGAACTCGAACTGCTGTCATCTTTCCCCACAGTGTGACACTACCGGTAACTGCTCTTTTTATAATGTGGCATCTAGAGTGAGTCCCTTGCGTCTAAACAGTTTAGCAGTCAGTCCAGTGTTTAGACTGGATTTTGGACTCTATCTCATCTGTTTTGTCTTATTTGCTTGGCTCCTTCCTTAATTTTCTAGCTGCTATGCCAGTCCCCATTTCCCTGTCTTCTCAAGCCAGTAAAGTGCCCTTTCTTCTGCCTGAGCTGTGTGGGTGGAAGAACCCACACATCCAAAGGTGTGGCAAACTCACACATCTCATCAGAAGTGGTCTGCTTTTCAACAGTGCACTTCTCTGCAGTTTCTGCCTGTTTCATTTGCCAGGCTCTGGCACACTTGCACATTTCAGCAGTCAGCCAGGAATTTGGGAACATCTACTGTGATTTGAAGTTTCAGCACTTACGTGGCTCTTTCATTTCTAGAATTTCCATTTAAATTCCTGCTGCTCTGCTTCTCTGAACTCTAACATCTCCCACCTTGAGCTGATAAAGCCGTGCTTACCCAGTGCTCAGTCCTGGGAGTGTGAGATCACCCTCAGTCAAGAAAGCCACACACTTGCTGCTTTTATCCAATGCAGTAGCATTTCTTCAACAGTAAACTCTGATGTGTGCCTATATTTGGTCATTTTTCCATTGCCTTGAAATTAGTTTTAATAAATTTTCCCATTTTTTAAATAATTGTGACTTTCAGGAGAAACTCAACAACCTTCACGTTGCCACTACTGGAAATCCCATGCCAACTCCACTTAGTTTCCTGGTTGAAACACTGCTTGCTTGTGACATATATGTAAAGAACTATGATGAGTCTGAGGTTCTATTCTACCATTAAGCCAACAAGTTATCCTGCCACAGTTTCATGGATACTGGCAGATGATGTGAGATCCTGGGTCAGAGAAAAAGGACTTTATTACTCACAGCACAGAAAGCAGCATGAGCATCATGATCACATCATTTCCCCCCAGTGGGGTTGAAAAGGAGGACTCAGGTGCATGGTACACATGCAGTGAGCTTTGGTCAGAGTTGAAGAACCTCAAGCTTAGGGGACAAAAACCCTTTATAATAGACAGTAAGAAAACCTGCACTCTGCTCTGAAGGTAAAAATTATCTTTATTCCCCAAGGTTGTTTTCTATACAAACATCCCATCCTTCAATAACTAGTCCACAACAAAAGCTAAAAGTTCCTCTGCTTGCAAGACCTTCAGAAACAAAAGAAATCTGTGGAGAATTGTATCTCAATAATACCTTGTATTTCTATGCCATCTTGGCTTCTGGCAAATATTCCCAGAGATATGCAACTTTGCCATCCACTCTGATTAATCTGATTGACAGAAGCTGGGACAAAAATCTATTCAATTTGTTTCACACAACATTTAATTAAGGGAAGTCTCAGTAGGACTCCAAGCAGCGCAGTGAGGTCAACCTGCGGTCTGATGTCAGCCACACTCCCCCCAGCGGTCTGCACCCTCCACTAATCCCATAAACCATCAGTGTTGACCTTTGAAAGCTAGTTGGGTTTCTTGTTAAATCTCTGTATTGAGCTTGCCGCCTTGCCAGAGACATTAACCCAGGTACAGCAGTGTGGATGTATTAGTGATTGCACAGTCTAGGGTGTTTCTGTCATCCAAAACAACCGGGCCGATGCCTTAAGGCTAACGTGAATGCCTTCTAGGGCTCAGGTTGCGTCTCTGCTCTCTCCAGCTACAGTTGAGGACAAATTTCATACCACTTTTTCTAATTCAATGACTCCAATAATCGAGGCAACTTCCTGCAAGATGCACAACATGATGAGTTATTCCTCCAGAAGCTTCCCCAACGCTCCTCATTTTTTAAAGACTTCCCACAATCATCTGAAGGTTACACGATCTAATGGTGGTGCTTCTTTAAGCCCTGTAAGATATCTTACGACCATTCCTAAGAGGTAAGTCACTGGTCTTCTACACAACAAGTATAATCTTAGAAATGGCACAGGATGCCCAGAAACTATTGTTTACAATTGTTCAGGTCACCAATGTGTGACATACATCAGTTGAGGGGTACAGGTCGCAAGCACCTTGACATAACTGCCCCGGCTGCCACACGACACACATACGTTATCCAATCACCAGTCATGGTATGTTTCCATAGTTTGCAGCCCCAAGAAGGGGAGGTGTTCATCTGCTGGTCTGTAGTTTCTCAGGTGGAACACCAAAGAGGCAGGCCATTGGCAACAGCCCAAGAATCAATCAATCTATAACAAGGTTATTTACTGGCCAGAACTATGAGACCAGCCTTGAGCTCTGCCCACTGAGTGGAAGAACCGTGTCCATTTTCAGTTCCACAATAGCTCAGTGGAAAACAGCAGATTTCAGTTTTGCCAAACCATCAGGATATTAGAATAGGAGATTAGGGTAACATCTGTAAACTGAGGGCCCCATTGATCCAGTGGCTTAACACAGAAGGCAGAACGGGAGATAAAGTTTCCCCTGAAGGATAAATGAACCCAAGATAGTGTTAGGGCCAGGAAAGCTATAATGCTGAATGCACTGTTTCAATTTGACAAATAAGGCTGTGGAGTGTTTCTCAACCGTGTTAGTCATTGAGTCTGAAGTGTCCCACCCCAAAATGTGAATCTCAGGCTGGAGAGTCAGAGGGTCTTCCCAGGTCAGACATTCAATTTTGACAAGAGCTGAATAGCAAACTAATAGCCACTTTTCAGAAGAAGTGTGCCAGCCAGCTGGTTCTGGTGTTCCTTAGGGGGGGCACATTGAAGTTGGGTCTCAAGGTGGGGGAAATCTATCACGTTGCTACTGCAGAGGGAAAAGGCACCCAGACGGGTGATTCTGACAAGACAGAAAGCCAATGGGAATGAACAGTTCCCTTGTTTCTTCTCCAGCTACCACTCTCTCTCTACCACCCCCTACCGGCATGGTAGGAGCAATGTGGCAAAAATAAATGGAATAAATAAATAAATAAATAAATGTGGATGGCAGCGTGCCAATCCTAGCACTCCTGAGCAGAGTGTGAAAGGCAGGATTTGGCACTGAGAAAAAACAGCTTGATAACTAGCACAAAGATCTTACGTGTGTTACCACATGAGCCACTGGATTATACACGCTCTAATTTATAGCTTTACAAACTATATAATATGTACTTAAATTTATATAGCTTTATATACTTTTTAGTATTATAGCTTGATAACTAGCACAAAGACTTTACAAATGTTAACAAATGAGCCACTGGATTATATATTTTCCAATTTATAGTTTTATAGAAATGCTAGGACTCTATTAACATTTTGATGGAGAATATTATAAATATACTTAAATGTGGACAAAATAAAATGAATTTGAAGTCATGTCCCCTAAACTCAAGTGGATGTCTATTCTCATGAAGAACTGAGATTAAAAAAGAGAAAAGCCAAAATAGGCTTAAACTATAATAACAATTGTTTATGAATACGTGTATTCTAGATTTTCTGAGATAGTTTTAATTTCAAAAATTAAGCTTTAACTTTAAAAAAAGTTTCCTTTTAAATATGTGTGTGTTCACAGGTGTGCGTGCGTGTGTGTGTGTGTGTGTGTGTGTATAGAATGTTTTTAATGTGTATCTAGAAAAGTAACATAGTCTTGATTGACATTTTGGATTGAGTAAAAATAGATTATTTTAACTGAACTCTAGCTTGAATTTTTTCTGGTCTCTGGCACAGACCCTCAAAAAGTGAACTACAACTTTTAGTGGAGAGAACTGAAGATGACATTTGGCTGATGCAGGACTATGTTTGGTTACATTCCACCTCATTCTGGAAGAAAAAAGAAAGTTTTAGCAAATAATATAAATGAACTAAAAATATAACTTCACTTGTCATAGGCAACCTTTTTCTTCCAAGGGGAAGAAAGGGTACAGATAAGAAACATATGGACAAAAAGATACATGATCTGAAAGTACACACAAGAGAGATCTAAGAATAACATGAACACATATGTTATATGCAACTAATCAAGCAAATTACTAGCCAAAAAAGCTCAGTGTCCCTCAATGAATTCTCATTTACTGCTTAGTTCCTGTAGACCCATTTTCCTTCCAGCTGGCAATGAACAAGTAAAGTAAAAACTATTAGGAACAAAGGATAAGAAGAATAACTTTGAGTAATTCCAGTGAGTCAGAGCAGTGCAAATCACTCCTCATCCATTTCACTTAAAAACTTTATCTTGTTAAAAGAAAACTATGTTGTTGACTAAATCATAAAATATATGTTAGCATTTATCATGGAAATCATACATTATGTTCATGCAGATTTCTTTCTGGTTTTAATTTGTCATCAGAATCTGAAACTAAAATTGTGTAATTATAGATTTTTTAATCTGTGCTTTTATAAACTTTCCAATTTCCCTATTATTGTTCTCATTATAAATATCCACCGATGCTCTATTTATATTGCTACTTAACTGTCCCAGGTAATTGCTTTAACTCAACAAGCTTTTGCTTTTGTTTTTGTTTGATTTTCCTTGGACTGTTTTAAAGTTAGAAATATAGGAAAGCTAAACTTACAGTTTTATGTTATAGGATACTATAAACTCCTAAGTGCTCATTCTAGATTTAAGAGGGAGACTCTGGGAGGGTAAATTGGCAGTAAAGTAACAAAACCAGCAATATAAAAATGACAGAGGAATATACAAAAATTTTCATCATCTATGAAAAAATGTGAAAACAAAACAACAAAACAAAATAAGTTAAAAGCAATCGATTCTGACGTTAGTATTGCATGGCATTTTTCTTGAGTTCTGAGAGCTGAAAAAGCAAACCTATTTTTTTGTTTATCGACTTCTATTTCTAGAATCACATACTGCATAATAATCTATTCATTGAAATTTGAGGAATTTTATGACTTAGTATAGATCAATTTTGTAGATGTTCTGAGACTTGTGGGGCGAGGAAACATCTACTTTTATCTACATAGCCAGTGGGTCACTCTCGTGAACTTTCATTTTTGAATTTTCTATTTTTTTGTCTGCTTATTTGTTAATAATTATGGACAAAAATGTTTCAGTTGTGATCATTTAGAGATTTCCTCCTGTAGTTCTTTCAAACTTTGCCTCATATATTTTTAAGTTGTTTTAGGCACATAAACTTTACAATTGTTAATATCCTCTTAGTTAATAGAACCTATTATCATCATTAGGTAATCAGCCTCCCCATCCCAACACTGCATTGTGTTTGGTGTTGCTTGCTTATTTTATCTGGCTTTAACAGATTAGGATAGCTTTATTTTAGTTAGTATCTGCCTTATACATCTTTTTACATTCTTCACATTCAACTTTTTAGTACCCTTATGTTTTAGGTGTCTTCTGAGAAATAAGAACCTATATCTAGTCTGGAACTTTTAAAATCTAAACTTTCAATGTTTGTCTTTTAGCTAGTGAGTTTAGTCCCTCTCATTTTATTGTGAATATGCCTATATTTGGAACTATGTCTACCATCTTAAATCTTTAAAAATGCTTCCTGGATTTTTCTTTCTCCTTGTTTAAGTTGTTTCATCTGAAACTGCTTTTGATTGTGATTCTTTGTGTGGCAAAACTTCTGAAGCATTGAATGCCTAGAAGTAATTTGTATTAAATTATTTACTAATAATAGTAAATGAAGAGTAGCTTTGCTGAATATGAAATTCTAGGTTGTAAATTATTTTTCTTTCCTATTTGAAAATGCTAATCCATAGTCACCTTGCATCTAGAGTTGTTATTGAAAAGCATGTTATTAACCTAATGTAGATGCTCCTTGACTTACAATGGAATTACATCCTGATAAACCCACGGTAACTGGAAAATACTGTAAGTTGAAAATGCATTTAATACACCTAATACCAAACAGCATAACTTAGTTTAGCCTATCAAAAATGCTAACAACACTTATGTTAGCATATAGTTGCACAGAATCATCTAATACAATGCATATTTTATTGTAAGGGGTTGACTATCTCATGTAAGTTATTGAACACTGTACTGAGAGTGAAAGACAGAATGGTTGTATGGGTACTTGAAGTACAGTTTCAACTGAAAGTGTATTGCTTTCACACAATCATGACGTTGAAAAATCGTTAAGTCAAATCATAAGACAGGGACCATCAATATTTGTTCTGTGAAAATAACTGTCTGACTTTGTGTATGTTTTTAGTTTCTCATTTAACCTGATATTAAATTGTACTATAGTCTGACTAGGTTTTTGGATTAGTTTTTCTTATTCTCCCCTTTGAATCTCTACAGACCCTTTCAATCTGAATAGTTTAATTTTTTTCCCTTTAATTCTGGAAAATTTACCTTTGTTATTTCTTTAGCTATTCCTTCTTCTGAAATTGTGTTTCCCTCTCTTTAGGGACTCATATCTAGATATTAGCACTCTACTTCATTTCTACTTATTAACTTTTCTATTGTATGTCCTATTTCTTAATCTTTCCCTCCTTCCCTCTGAGAGATTTTCTAAATAATTGTTTGATGCCCTAATTCATTCTCCTGCTCTCTATGTCCTACCATTTATATTGTGCTACTTAAACTATTATTATTTAGTTCATATTGCTCAATTTTTCTTCCATACTTCTCTATTCTTATTTCATATTGTTAACACCATTCTCTATTTTTCTTGATATGTTTATTAGGCTAATTTTAATATTTTGGTCCTTCTCTTGTAATATTTCTGGGTTTGGGATCTAAAAGGGAAAATAAGATGTTTCTCTTTGGAAATTGTTGCTCTCCTCAAATTTCTATTATTTTGGTCTGTGGGCTTATTTTTCCTCTGGGAAGTATAGGCTACTCTGTCAGGCCATGCATAGACAGAAAGGCCAGGCACACCAGCTCCATTTAGTATTAATGAGCTCAGGAAGTGGGTAGTAGGTGAGCCTTAGATTTTTTTTTTGTGGTTGTTTGTTTTTGTTTTTATTAATTTTATAATTATTAATATATAATCTTGTTCTTTCCACCTGGAATACCACATCCCTGGGACACTTCTCCCCCACGCCCACTTCTCTGCCTAGGAACTTCCTTTTGTTCTTTAAGAACTCAACTCAGATGTCACCTCCTCTGAGGAGCCTTCCCACAGCCCATCTCCCCAAACCTCCAACCCTCTGGAATCCCACAAAAATTTGCTCAGATTTCTATTACAGCCCAAGTTGTATTATAAAGCATTCATTTTCATACCTCCTCCTTGTACTAAATTCAGAACTTCTCGAGGGCAAGGACTATGTATAATTATTCCTTGTGGTTCCGGTGCTCAGCTCAGCTCATTGTAGGTGCTCAGGGAAAGTGAGATTGAATGAATCAATCATCACACCTCAAGGACCCTCTGTCTTACCAAGTATCATGCTAAGTTAAAAAGATCAGGCCTTTGGCCCCTTAAAGTTCCTAAACAAATTGAGGATATGTTCCTATATTTCAATTCTACATTATAGAAACCCAACGCAAACTAGCTTGAAAGGAAAAAAAGAATGTGGGCAGGGGAGAGAATTTATTTGTCCTAGGCAGGTTACTTTAATTAATAGTTTCAAGAATAACTGAATCTAAGATCCAAGGGTTTCCAACAATGTTATCCTCCAGATTAGTCTCTTTCTATAACCTGCTCATGGGTGGCTTCATCCTCAGGATTTTTTTTTTCCATGTGAAAGCCCCTCACAGCTCCATGTTTACATCCAATTGTAGCAAAAATAGAAATTTTTATGCCAATAGTCTTAGCAAAAGTCCTAGGAGTAATTCTCAATGCTTTTAATTGAGTCACCTGCCATTCACTGAACCCATTATAGTAACTCTGAATAGGCCTACGTCACATGCCTACCTCTGGATTTGGAA
>CAUYRT010069304.1:0-43908 GCA_963574885.1 Lepilemur ruficaudatus | reverse complement strand
CTTGTCACAGAGAATAAGACAGGCCCTCAAGGGTCAACAGTTAATAAACGTAACACTTTTTACTGCGTCGTCAAGGACATTTTAAGGGAAATAGACTTTCTTTTTCTTAACTGGGAGTGCGTGGTGGAGAGGAGCACAGTGACCACTGGTAGGGTCGGTGCCACTGCCTCACTTCAGAGAGTGAGCTGGCTATTGTCACCTGTACGTGACAGGGTTGCCACGGTGCTTCATAGTTACAAAGCCAGCTGTCCTACTATCCCCATTCAGTGCCGACAACAACACTCATATCACCCACCATTTACAGGTCAGAAAGCAAGGCTCAGAGGGTTTGAGTAACTTCCTCAAAGTCCTCAAGCTTATCGACTGGCAGCGCCGACTCTTCTGGCGTAAGAGCCCACGCCATCTTCGCTAGTACACGCCCTGTCACCACCGCTGATTCACCGAACCCCCAGAGCCACACACGGTGCAGAGCAGGGACGGAAGAGGGCAGCCCGGGCTTCTCACCTCCCCTCCACTCTTCTGGGCAGGGCAGGTGCTGGACCCGTGACATGGACCTGCCCTCTGCCTCCCCTCATCCCCTCTGCAGCCTCCTCTTCCCTCGGCCGCCACCAAAACGAGAATAGCCTTGACATTCGGTCAGGGCACCCGAGTCCGATGAGGCACTTCCCCACTCATCCTCTCCTTCGGGCTCAGGCTTCCACCTGCTTTGTGAGACGCCCTGCTTCCTGCTTTTCCACGGGAAAAGGAGGCCTGTGTCTCCTCTCCCCAAGATCTTTCCAGTCTCCACAGACTAATGTACAGTGAGGTTTACCTGATAGCTAGTTCCTTCACCTGTTCCTCCAAGAAAGGTTAGCTTCGCAAAAGAGAATTTTAGAAAAAGCAACGCTTGTATCTAAGAAGCGACTCCCAAATCTTGACACCCTCACACACTGTTATGTTATTGTTTGTGCCTCTGGAGCAGAGTAACTACGTGGAGGGCCACGGAGAAAGAGAAACTATCATAATTCTGCAAGTGAAGGTGTAGGGGGTATCCATTTTTGCAAATTTTAATAAATAAATATAAATATTTACAAGTGACAGTGGCACCCGCTGTGTGCCCTTCACCTCACAGTGACACAGGATACCGCCTGCGTTCTCCTCTGCATAACCCACGTGTTCAGATGGCGTCCACGCCAGAGTGTGATCACAAACTAGCTGAACAGGATTTAATAACCTTGCTCCTGTAATGGCCACAAGCCACTGAGTAGACCTAAGTGCAAAATTAGCGTACGCCATAAAGAGTTAAAAGGAATGTGCCTGTGAGCCTAAACCTGGAAGGCCCGGCCTTTGAAGTGCTTTTACAGGGCTCTGGCCAGGGGAGGGAGTACTTTAAACTGAGGAAACAGGAAGTACCTAGATAAAGTTTGTTTTGTTTCCCAGGGGGGTGGTCTTTCTAGAAGTGCTCTTCCAGGAAACCAGTCCTTTCCCACCTAGATGTTGACGTTTCCTGGGAAAAAATAAATAACCTCTCCCTGGCACCGCGTAGCGGATCAGTGAGGCAGTAAAAGGCTGCAGAAATCGAGCTGCGCTGCTCGATGTTATCAGCGCAGAGGAAGAGGAGGAGCGACTTTGAAGCCAGGGCCCGGGAGGGGACAGGCGGCGGGAGGAAGAGAAGGGCGCGGCGGCAGAAACAGCCCTTATGCACGTGGGGCTGCGCACCCCTGCAGAAGAGGGTGCCTCGGGGATGGGAGGGGACATCCAGTAGTGACACCGAGACCCCGAAAGTGAACCACTCTCGAATCACTCCGTGACGTCCAGGGCCCCACCGCGAGTACCTGGATGGCGACAATCGTCCGACTGTCGTGGCCCACAGTGCCCCCTGGTGGAGACGTGCTTGAAGCGCGACGCACTGGGGCAGTTCGGGGCCGTGGGGCTGGGTACAGGGGGTGTACCTGGAGCGGGCTTGCGCAGAGCTGTGGCTGCTTTGAGACGTACAATCTATCTTCCCAAATATCCTCACGCTTATGAAAAAATGCTGGCTGCAGCTGTCTGTGCACGCTGCGTCCTTCCTACAGTGACTTTTCCCCACCCGCTCCCGTCCAACTTCCCATCACATTTAACCAGCTCCACCCTTCCCCTGGATGCAGATCACTACATGTCTTTGCTTTCCCGTATTTTCCCCACGGGCTCCTTAGTTAGATACTCTTCCCCAGCTTCGTCTTCCCTGAAGTCCCCAGCACGCTGCTGCTGTTCTGACCCCAACGAACCCAGCTTCCCTGGGACTTCTCCTTTCTCTTGAGCCTCCTTCTAATGAACCCTGCTGGTGACAGAGGCCATGTGATGTGGTAACTGTTAAAGACAAGACATTCAATGATACTTACTAAAGCATGATAGGGCAACTTTGTTCAGGACCATCGCCATAAGTATAGGGACCACCACACCATGGGATTTTGCAGAGCGGGACAGAGATTGGCTCAACTTCAAACACAGCACAGGCAAGTGGGGTTTATAGTCAAGGAGCAAGGTGGAATCAGTGGATGGAAAATCACCAAGAAAAAATATCAGTGGGGAGGAGGATTCTGGCTAAACCCACCTAACAGGATTCTTGCTGAGGACAGGCCAGGGGGATCAGACATCACCCAGGAGATGGTGGCGGAAGAAGAACCCAGTCAAACAAGGAAGGTGGGGGATTCTTGCTCAACTGATTTTGCAGGGCTCTTAGCTGAAACTGGATTTTGAAAGGAAGTGCACAGATGGGCCTAGGAGAAGGTTCAGGAGCCTGACTAAAGTTTAGTCAAGCAAAGGATCTTTGTCAGAACTCACCAAGCTTTCTTAGCAATATTTATATTTGTCAAAAGTTTCAAAAAGCCCCAGTGAGCCATTGTGAGTCCTGCTAAGGGGCTGCCCTGTCACGGCAAGGTTGGCCAATGGCAGCAAGAATCCACACTGACCCTTTGCCAGCGTGTGGCTGCTTTTAGATCGTAGACATGTGAGTGCAGCTGGGCAGTGATTCAGCACTTCCCTGAAAGTGTGAAAGCCCCAGAGAGAATGGGCAGTCCAGTGTGGGAGTGTTTGCTGCAAATATCTGTCAGATTAAGCGTCATTCCTGACGCTTAGTGCTACTAATAGCATTTGAGAGCAGTACAATTAGTTCTTGTCTTGACCCAAGAAATTTGGTTATATGTTTATAATAATTAAGAGATTAAAAAAAATACTGTTTTCTTCATAATAAGCATATTTCCATACCTGTAACATTTTTAAAGACCTTTTCGATACAGGAACTGAAATGAGTGTGTAGTTTCTCAGAGGCGTGAAAGAACAGTTAATAATTCTTAACTGTTAATAATGATTAACTGCTTAATTCTGAAACATTCGGAGATTTCACAGAAGCAGCCTTGTAATGCCCTTCGGATAATTGTAGAATAGAGGAAACAAACCCGAATAAATATATAGAATAGAAAAACAAGTCACTGTAGTCTAAATAGAAGAGACACGGTAATTCCTTTAAACTTCCAGTACAAAATGTACCTCGGAACAAATAGAATGTTCTGGGTAAACCCAAACAGTTGTCATGTTAGATATCAGAGCCACACGACTTCTGGCATAGGGTCAGGATGTGCAGGAAAATGTTAGCATCTGAGAGATGGGTTGTAAGGTGTTTGCAAGAACTAATGGAAGCCTCAATTCATTTTTCCCCTATAGAAGTTTGTTTTGGGGAGAATTTCTGGGAAATGACATTAGATCATTTTTTAAAAAATAATTCCTGGGCGTTGCCCTGTTGACAGCCAACATAAACGCTGCATCTCCCTGGATCAAAGAAACTACCCCATCAAAGAAACACTAGACAACACCAGGAATTAAATCTTTCAAACCATGAGAGAAATGCCGCCAAAAGAAGAGGAAAGCGTAGCGTGTTTGGAAAGGAGGTGGCAGATTTCTTTAAATGCTGAGACTTCTAAAAATAATAATAATAAAATAACTGGTATTTATTGAGCATTTTGTATGTCCTAGCTCTGTTTGCTAAGAGCTTTACACATATTATTCCATTTTAGCCTCTCAGAACTCCTGTGAGGTAAGTACTGTTATTGTTCCCATTTGCCGGATGAGGAAACGGAAGCAGAGAGGGGTCACTCACTTGCGGAAGGCCACAGAGGCAGTCAGGCACCATGGCCTGGACTCCCAGCAGAGCTCTGTCTCTTCCTGGCTAGACTATCTAGGGTGCAGCCCTTCCTAACACTTGCAGTTTCCCAGGCACCTTTCAAAGTTCTTTACAGGTATCGACTCATTTAATGCTCTCAACAATAACCAGAGATAGACCATGATAACCGCACTGTGCAGATGAAGAAACTGAGGCCCAGAGAGGCCGAGGGAGCTACCCAAGACCACCCAGCCCCGTGCGAGAGTGGGAGTCAGGCCCAGGCAACCTGAGCTCAGGGACCAAAATCTTAATCGCTTCACCGTTCTGTTTCTCAGGTAGCAAAACGTTTTTTTGTCTTACATATGTAGTTTCCAAATTGCACTCTATGCAAATAAGTCAACCATTTAACACAACAGGGAGAATGAGTGGTTTCCTTTATTCACATTAATTTCAAATCCAGGAAGAACTGAAGTCAGACATGGCACAAGTCAGATGGCCACAAGATAACTGGTCATGTCAGGAGAAGGGAAATATGGTTGGTAGAAAATTTGGGGGAAGATTTTGGCCATAAAGTCAAAGAAGTGGCAAGCCATGCCTGAGCTTCTAGGCCAGCCTGGGCTCCAGATTAATGGCTGAGTGGAACAGAAATGATAAAATAATCAAGTTGTTTAGTACCTAATTCTTCATACACACACACACACACACACACACACACAAACGCTCACACACACAAATTACCTCTTGAGTTTATCCTCCTCTTAGAGAAGGGTGTTATTTGACTCTGCAGTTGACTATACTTGTCTTTCAACAGCTTTCACTGATGATTGACTATATCTATATCCAATATATATACCATTGAGAGAGGTGTTAGAACAATGAAGTCATGCATTGCAGATAAAGTTTATTTTTTTTAAATAAATATTGATGGAGTCCTTACCATGTACAAGAATGTATTTCAGCTCTTGACTGAACTACCAGCCAGCTGTTTGAGAAGATGAGGAAATGATTCCTCATGGTGGTTTTAACTGTTTCCTTAAACTTGAAAGAACTCACCGCCTCCTTCTCATCCTCCATCCTACAATAGAAAATGAAGACTATACCAAAATGTGGCTTCCTGGCAGTTCTGTATTCACAAATGGGTGATTACACCACCCGCTGAATGCCAGTAGATCCGTTGGACTAGAATAGGTTTGGTTGCTATAACGCACAGGCACGAACGCACACATCTCAGTGGCTTAACATGACAAAGGTTTATCTGTAGCTCATAGTACATGTGCAATGTGGGTTTATAGGTTGGCGGGTAATGGGGACGCTCTTCTCATTGTAAACAAGCGAGGGACCCAGAATGGTGGGCTGATGGAGAGTCCCGTTAGGTAAATGCTTCCATGATACTGGAAAAATAGGAACAGAATTGTGCATAGGCTCTTAATATTGCCTCCTGGAAGTAACATGTAACTTCCACCACTGGAAGTTTCATTGGCCAAAGCAAGTCACACAATGTGCCTAACTTTGGAAAAGAAAACAAAATGCAAACTTAGCATGTGTCTTAGTCTGTTTTGGGTTACTAAAACAGAATACTTGAGGCTGGGTAATTCATAAAGAAAAGGGATTTATTGGCTCATAATTCTGGTGGCTGGAAGGTTCAAGATTGGGCAGCTTCTGGTGAGGGCGTCAGGCTGCTTCCCCTCCTGGTGGAAAGCAGAGGCAGCGGGTGTGTGCAAAGAGAGGGAAGAAGCCAGAGAGACCAAAAAAGCCAGATTCTTTTTAACAACCCACTCTAGCAGGAACTAATCCACTCTCCAGAGAGCAAGCACTCACCCCAGTGGGAGGGCATTAATCTATGCATGAGGGACTCCCCCAGGATCCAAACACCTCCCAGAAAGCCCCACCTCCCAACACTGTCCCACTGGGGATCAAATTTCAGCATGAAGTTTGGTGGAGACAAACCATATCCAAACCATCCAGCAGCATGTGACCAAGAAGGAGAATTGGACTTTTCACTTAAGTACAGTGACATTGAGCACAAGGAATTGAATGTCAGAACACAGAAGTATAGGCCCACCAAAAATGGCCCCCTTTAAATTTGTGGCTCTCCAACTAAAGACCTGCTTGAAGAGTTACTCAAGAATGACGATGTGTTAAAAAAAAAAAATAACTGAGAGGCCATTAGGTTGAGGTGGCCCCACTGCCCAGGGTTCCTCCGTAAGCAAACCAAAACCCAACTCAGTGTAAACAGTAAGCTTAACCAGTCAGAAACCACCAACTAACCTCTAACTAGGGACTTTCTACCAGAATGATCCAAATAAAGCTGTGGCCTCCCTTTAACGAATGAAATATCTTCTTCATCATGCTTCTGAGTAAGTTTACCTTATAAAAGACTTACGCCCCGGCCCCCTTTGTTGGAGTCCCAACTGCCTGAGGACTGGAGCTGCCCTCCTTAGGAGTGAAGTCAGCTCAAATGAACTCTTTCACATTTTGCTGTGCCTCAGTTTATCTTTGAACATTGGTAGTGTTTCAGTAGGTGCACATGTACTTGGGGAAAGGACCAGATGGAGCTGGTAACGGCCAGTGAGTGGAAAGACAAGGACAAAAAAAAAAAAAAAACCTACTGTACTGTTACCAGCTGAAAAACTTGCAACTGGATCCTGAAGTTATCAGATGCCAAAGAGCCCCGAGGTGGCCCAGGGAGTGGCATGTGTGAAGGGGAAGAGAAAATATTTGGGACTGTTTTGCCCCCAGGCCTGTGACTCTCAATGAAACGTCTACTGTAGTAACAAAGAAAGTAATCTTGTAAAAAGGGAAAAGCTCAGCCCTGGCAGACTTTGGGGTTCAGTTACGACCTCTCCACATAGGACCTCATGACTTTTGCCTTGATCTTTGACTCACTGAATGCCAGAGTCCCAGGTGTGCCCCATGCCAGGACAGTGGGGCAAAATGACCTTTCATTCCTGATAAAATTTAACTAATGCTGTCTGTGAAATGAAGCAGCAGCAGGACCAGGAATGTGGGAAGATGAATGAGAGCCCATCATGAAGGGAACCAATCATGACATCGTCCCCCAGGGCTCCTCCCAGAAGGAGGGTGCT
Source organism: Lepilemur ruficaudatus (assembly GCA_963574885.1). Lineage (NCBI taxonomy): Eukaryota > Metazoa > Chordata > Mammalia > Primates > Lepilemuridae > Lepilemur > Lepilemur ruficaudatus. The sequence goes on along the minus strand of CAUYRT010069304.1, from coordinate 36,705 downwards.
GTCTCCGGGCCGCGTTTCTCTGTATGGGAGTGCTGTTGCCTCGGAGGAAGCTGTTGAATCATCCGCGTTGCACACCGAGCCTGGGGTGTGCACTCCATAACCCCACTAGATGTGATTAGTAAGAGCCTAACAGGGTAATAGCTGGGAAGACTTGGTCTTCCTGTTGGTAGGGCCTGTCTCCCTGCAGCTGTGTGAGAATGCAAAGCAAAGCCCCTGTTTACTTCTTAGCAGTGTTGCCACTGTAACGAGACACAAATTCGGTGGGTTCCACAATGCGGCACCGAGGACACACCTCTGAGTGTGGCCCTCCTACTAATAGTGTCAGCAATACCTGGGAGCATGTCAGACATGCAGAATCCCAGGCCTCCCCGCAGACCTGCTAAGCCAGAATCTGCATTTTAACACTGGCCTGCCTCAGAGCCTGTATAAAATAGTCAACGTTTGCATGGATGGAACTGCACTTACTAAGGATAAGTTCATTTTGGTATGTCCATGTAGCAACTAAAAGTACAATTTTTAAAAAAATCAGTTTTAGATGCCTACTTCCATAAACAGTATACTTATTTCTCCCAGGCACACACATCTGATCATTTTCTTCCTGTCTTCTCCCTCCGTCAGCATTGAGCAAGGGCAGATGAGGACAGGTGACCGTTTGCATAATATGTATGTCTATTTACAGGGCTTCAGTGGAATGTTGTCTTTTTTCTTTTGCTCTGTTTTGTTTGAGCCTAGCTGGGCAGTCTGGACTATGTCCTGCTTGGCTGTATCCATCTGGGCCAGTCTAGTGATTATGTCTGAGGGCTTCAGTAGAATGCTGAGAGATGCCACTGGAGAAGAAAGCTCAAGTGACCTACTCTCTGTATTTTTTTAACAAGTTATAAACCATCATGCTTTACCTTAAAATGTGAATGCTCATTATCAGAGCAGCTTAACTTGAAAATAAGGTTTTATTGTGCTATGAAAAATACCATCTCCATGTATGCGTTAATTGCATCTCCACCTGCTTTAGGAATTTAAACGAAGCAAGTAAATAGACGTACTCAAACTCAAGGAGCCAGTGTTTAAAAACATGCTTCGTAGCCAGGCATGGTGGCACATGCCTGTAGTCCCAGCTACTCAGGAGGCTGAGGCAGGAGGACCACTTGAGCCCGGGAGTTTGAGGCTGCTGTGAGCTATGATGGCACCACTGCACTCTAGCCAGGGCGACAGAGCGAGACACTGTCCCTAAAAAAAAAAAAAAGGCACTTTGCTTTTTATTAGCATTTACTTTTTAACCTCAAGAATTTCCTCAGCCTTTAAAAGATGAAATTGGCAAAGATGGGGTTCAGGACACGCTTCCCTAAAACATAGCACCTTGCCATTTGGGAAAACAGAAGCAGGAAGGTCCCTGTCGCCTTCCACCTCCCTCCGCCCCACCCTTCGCCCCTGAAGCAGGCCACCAAACCTAGGAAAGCTGCCCGGACCTTCCCCTGAAACAGATCATAAGATCATTTTTTTTTTAGAGAGGTGCCTCCCTCTATGCAGAGGAAAGGAACATCTTTGCCTCTGAACACACAGGGCCACAGAAAGGAGTCTGAACAAGCAGGACTTGCTAAGCGCCCCCAGTTTATTACTACATGACCATACCTCTCCATGACTATCCGCTTCTTCATCAAAATGAACATACAAAATACACAGGTCTACCTCTTTGGGTCTCCATTTCCTTAGGAAATCTCCCTTGTCACATAAAACTGACATTTCATAAATCTGTATGCTTTTCTCTTGTTAATTTGTCTTTTGATATAGGGGCCTCAGCCATGGGAAGGAAAGAGATTTCTTTTTCCTACGGTACAGTTGGTGCAGATGCGCGTTTCAACGTTATTGGTGGCGTCCCAGAAACCCTGATCTCTGGAGGATGTCTATGACACACTGTTCTCGACAGCCTTTAAATAATCGCTAGTAAAATGGTATTATAGAAAGGACATTTCCAGGCGACAATGGGGCTGGAAGTGATATGACGTTTGTACGTGATGAAATACTCATTTTTCTGAAATAAGGAATCTGTAAAGAGAGTAATTATGACTAGTATTTACAACAAGTTTTCATAAACATCCCCAAATTCCAGGCACAAGACAAAAGGCATGACTCATGTCACAGTAGGCGCTGTGGCCAGGGAAGTGGCCCTTGTGAAGATTGCTTCCCTAATGCCTGAGAATGGCTCTTAGGAGATCTGTAGGAAGCTGATAATAGGGTATTTCGCTCAAGTATCACCGGTAAAAATCTGGGTTTTGATCAAGAGCATTTCCTCAGCTAAAAATGTCATGTCTCCAGACCTTGATTTGATTTGTCAGTAGATCATGATTGGAAAGACTGAAAACTTGAGAAGACAATATGGATGATGGGGACCCTTTAATTTGTGTTGTCGTGTGAATCCAGGTGATAAGATTATCCTGACGGCTGTGGCTTGAGTACTCTTATGTGCTGTGGTTTGGGGGGCCAGGAAGGTCCTCTCCCCTTCCAATCTCTCTCCGCAGCAGTGCGTCAGCAGCCCACCATCCCTCTGCAGGAGGCTTTCCTGTGGATGAGGAGGTCGTGCCCACAGGAGCTTGCTTAAAAGCCACACACTGGGGCCCCAACCCCTGAGGTCACATTTGGTCTGAAGTAAGTTAGGCGTCTGCCTTTCTGCAAGCATTCCAGATGATTTTCAGGAGGAGATCTTCAGAAATAAGTTTAGAGAAACACTAACTAAAACCTAGTTAATTCTCATGTTTTGAATATGTTTTGTTAATTCTCATGTTTGAATCCTCATGTTTTGTTAATTCTCATATTAAAAAAACCAAAAAATAAGTGTTTGTGAGATATGGAGAAATTGGAACACTAGTACGTTGCTGGTGGGAGTGTAAAATGGTGCAGCTGCTACAGAAAACAGTGTGGCAGTTCCTCAAAACGTTAGATATCTTGAGTAACAACCATATGATTCAGGGAGCAGAGGAGGGAGGAGGACAGCAGCAGGGAGCGCCCCCGGAAGACCATCCAAGGCTCTCCCAGCCCCAGCTGCAAGCCCGGGCTCCTCCTACGAATCAGGGTTTCTGTAGCGTGTTTCAGGCTCCATGTTTCTGGAATCTCCACAACAGCTAAGTGAGGTCAGCAGAGAAGTGTTACCGTTTTCATTTTACTGGTAATTAAAGTGGGCAGCAACAGTACTGGCCAGTTTCTCAAGGTCATACACACCAACATTCATGTCCAGATCTTGCCAGTCCAGATTCTATCCCCTTACAAAAGGTAGGGGTGCAGCTGGGTGCAGGCCATGGGGGATGCAGCACTGGTAGGGACAAAAAAAGTCATAAAACCAAGTAAAGGTCAAACTGCTTTTTGTAAGTAGCGTGCACTAGTGATTCTACACAAAATGCAACTCTCTGGAGAATCTTTCTGTGGCGTGAGTTCCAAACTATAGCTGCAGTTATTGGTGAGCTTTACTAATACCTGTGCAGGCTTCCAATGAGCACGCTAGAATTACTTACCCTTGCGTGATGATTGCATTGCACTTGTGGAAGTTGGTTGGAGAATCCTCGGTGACTGTGACTTCCAGGGACTCATCCACATACAGCTGTTTTGAGAATAAATGGATCAGTCTGGAAATCACTACCCGTTTGCAGTCACTAACTCTGGGGCACCACGCTACTGTGTTGAAAAGCTAGCTGTGAAACAAACGAGGAGCCCACAGCGATTGTAAAGATGCAGAAGCAGAGCTTGCAATTTTGTCATTTCATGTGACAATTTGAAAGTTTTCGTGTGTTTAAAAAAATGTAAAAGAGTGAAACGGAAGTGTGATACTTTTGTTTCATAAGTGCAAATTTTAGTTTCTACCTGAAATATCTTGCTAAACTGGAATAATACCTTTAAAATTAAAATGTATTATTTTTGATTAAGAGCATACTGATTAGTACTGATTATCACATGATCAGCAGTGGAAATCATTAAAGAGAGGCTGTCATAATTAGTACTCGGAGTGACAACCTTCACCTTGGTTCCACTGCCTACCCCTCCCCAACCCAGGTCCCTAAATACCTGGTCCTGCCAGGTCCCACAGCCCTGCTGCAAGAGCACAGGGCCTCTCAGTTCCTTCCCGCAAGCCGGGCTCTGCTCATACCCCGGGACTGCATATCCGGAAAGTGTAGGGACGGTGTAACCACACCGTGGTTTGACCTTTAAGCTCCAGGAGCATAAAACCTTCTAGCGTGTAGAAGATACCATGCCCAGTGTCAAATACTCTAGGTGCATGACTGCGCGCCCAAGCCAGAACCAAGCCTCCAGGGGCCCCTGGCCACAGTAAAAGGCAGCTGCCACCACAACCCTGCCCCTTCCCTCTGCTTTCTGCTCAGTTTGCCATTCCCAGGGAGGAGGTGGCCTAGCTGTCACAGCTCCCAGGCCGCTAGGGGTCTTCACTATCCCCTCTCCCCTTTTACTTGGAGAGCGTACAAGGCTTTAGAAAGTGAAAAGTAGCGTCTCCTCTCAAACAGGACAGTGAAACATATCTTGGGATGGTTAGAAAAAATCCCAAGGTCTAAAGGGAGAAGTGGATCTCAGAGAACGTTTGTCCCAAGGAGCTCACACTAATAGTTACCCAGTTTTTCAATCTTTTTTAAAATTCTTTTTGAGACAGAGTCTCACTCTCTTGCCCGGGCTAGAGTGCCTTGGCGTCAGCCTAGCTCACAGCAACCTCAAACTCCTGGGCTCAAGCGATCCTCCTGCCTCAGCCTCATGGGTAGCTGGGACTACAGGCATGTCCCACCATGCCCAGCTAGTTATTTGTATTTTTAGTTGCCTGGCTAATTTCTTTCTATTTTTGGTGGAGACGAGGTCTCGCTCTTGCTCAGGCTGGTCTGAAACTCCTGGGCTCAAGCAATCTTCCCACTTCGGCCTCCCGGAGTGCTAGAAATACAGGCATGAGCCACCGCTCCCGGCCTCAGTTTTTCAAACGTAGCTTACAATTAGGAATTGGGGAAATTGATCATTTTAAATTCAACATTAAAAGATTTCTGTATTCTGTCACAAAAACTTTTTTTTTTCTTGGATAAAATTGACATTGATGTTCCTATACTAAGGTTTGCTTTAAACTTTACAATTACATGTAACACACACTCATCAATCTATACATATATGTGTATATATCCATATATACAATGTTGGCACTCCATCTTTCATATACAAGGACTGTTAGACAGTGTACAGCCGTTGCTAATATAACAAGAACAGCTGTATGGCTGGATACTTTCCGGACAGCCCTCGTGTATACACATGCATGTATTTAACAACCACATCTTTATATATGCATATTAATCTGGTTCTATATATGTATGTATATACATGTCTATTAGGTCTATAAAATCAAATGATGGTTGGGAGTGGTTTTTGGAGGAAAATTATGACGTACAAATACAATGTATTTTTATTACACATCATTGGGAGTGAATGGTTTGCATTCATTGCTTCTCACAGAACTTACTAAAAAATACGGAAGAGAGTCCTGCTTTCCCCTAGAGGTTAAAAGCACCCAACTTCCAAAAAAAATTCAAAGAAAATAACTTCTAATAACTGAGAACCTACAAACAAATATAAGTCATGAAAAAGAACGAAATGTATTTTGACATTATTTTCAACTAAGTGTAAAATCGTCAAAGGCCTGTGTTGAGTACATTATAAACAAAGACCCAAACACACCACCTGGGGGATGCAAGGGAGTGCTTGTATTGACTTCCAAAGCCGCACAAGTGAATTGAAGGGATCTAGCTCAATCCAGCACGCCCAAGGAGGGTTCCAAACCTGCTCATATGTAACCCATCAGCTGGTCTTGAGTTTGCAGGACAAATCTCTTCATGGTTTATACCTTAAATACCAAGCCAAGATTGCAGTTACTTTAAAAAATCCTAAAGAGAGGGGAAATTTATAATGTCTGTGGGATCTCTTTAAGTTTTAAGATGACTTCAGAGCATGTAGCCCAACTTGGGCCAAATCTCCCCTGGCCCCAGTAAGAAGCCCCCAGTGGACTTCTAGAACCTCCCCATGTCCCAAAGCCTCGAGCCTTGGCCAAACCCAGAGAATGATGGTAGGTCCATGCAACCTGGTGTTGCCCAGTAACAGCCTCCAGAGGTTTGGCTTTAAAACTGTCCCAAAATTTACAACAAGCCTCCCTGTAGTGTTTTATTAGACTTCATACCAATCTTCCTGATGCTTAATCCTCTCTAGAATCTTCACTGCAGGTGACACTCCGGAGAAGAGTAGAGACATAATGTACACAACTTTGCTGCGGTTCCGCCAGGAGCTGACAGAAGGCAGGAAATGGATTTGATAGCTAAATCTTGCTGCTTCTCTCCTATCTGATTTTGAGCAGGTTTTCTCGTAAATCTTTGAAAGCTTCCTGTACTCATTACCTAAGTTACATATTTGGCTCGTGTGATTTTTTTTTTTAAAGGACATAGATAGGACTCCGAGAGGAAACAGGACAGACATAAATACACTAACTTTTTGTTGAGGCTATAGGTTCTGGGAACAATAACATTTGCTGGTACAAACAGAACAGCTGAGAATTGTGTTACTCTTTTTTGTATTAATATTACAAACATCATCTTTATGTTTACCCTGTATCTGTTTCCAGAGAGCTCAAAAGGCTTTTCCAATTTGCAAGAGTTTTCCAACCCACGGTCTGAACCAAGATTGCCGTGGGAAACCTAGGTCCACGGCAGAGGGAGAGGCAGTGTTCTCCTACAGTCCCCTAAGGTTAAGTCTTGCAGAGTCAGGATAAATCATCAAAGCTCCCTAACGGCTGCTAATGAGAGATAAAGAGCAGTAAAGAGAGTCCCATGGCTCTGGTTACCATTGGTCACAGGACCTGGATTTTGATCTGACTTCGAGAAGCAAGACCACCTTCCTCACGTCTTCCCTAACGTGGGCAGTGGCCTCCCTCTGAGCATGTCTCCAGGGACAGGACAAGTTTCAACCTGAACATCTCCCCTCTCCATCTTCTTTATAATCACTTTAGAGCAAGGGTTTTTATTCTACGTTTTTTATAGTCCCCGTGATAGAGTGTCCTGTAGAGAAAAAATGCTCAACAATGAGTAGATTCTCAACAAAATTCACTCCATTGTCATTTTCATTTCTGCAATGGATCGTGATGACTCAAAATCCTTTGTTTGTACAAGAAAGTTAGAGAGAAAGTGAAACTGTTTTGGGCCTCTGGGAGCTTGGAAAGGGAGCTAAGTTTAGCTTAAGAACAACAGAATCATAAAGACATCTGCACCCGAATGTTTATGGCAGCACAATTCACTATTGCTAGGTCGTGGGAAATTTGGATTATTGATTCAACATTCATTGCACATAGGATTGTGGACGGAAATGAAGACCCAAGTGAAAGGTGTTAGAGACAGCTTAATCATTACCCGGAAATAATTTTATAAAATTCAACCAGTTTTTTTTTAGAATCGTAACTTAAGAATTCAAGAATTCTCCAATAAGATAAAGCACATCCATTTTAGACCAAAAATTCACAGTGGTAAAACACAACTCACTTTAAAATTAGGAACAAAAAGAAAGCCTGTGATCACACTGATAAATAATTCAGGAGTTACCTTACACCGTACCACGTTCCTAAAAAGATTTAAGGTGGTGCAACTTAATCTTGTTTGGACATCCCGATCAATTCGGTAAGACAAGATAAAATAAATTGGGGGGAAAAGGGACACCGTGAGAACCTTCGTAGGCATGGTCAATACAAAAGAATCAGTGAAAATTCATAAATTAGAGAGTCTGAGGGAGAAGCAAACTGCTTACTTAAAAATTAGTATTCCTCCTGAACACCAGCAATAGCTAGAAAATATGATGAAAAAAACTCTATTTGTAACAGAAACAAGTGACTAACATACTTAGGAATAACCAGACGCCTGACCTTTGTGAGGACAATTGCAAACCCGCCTGGAGCCGGGGCCGGGAGGGACAAGATGAGCACGCTTGGCGTTGTGCAAACGTGTCACGACTTAGGTTAATTGACAAACACAGCCGACTTCGAGTCCATCCCCACGGGATTCTTCCAAACACAATAGATTCTCGAAAAACACACGAATGAGGATTTCAAAGGACAGTCTAAGAAAAAAGAGTAAGTCACAAGGCCTAATCGGTGACACATTAGCATGTTTTCTGAAATAACAATTTTAAAAAATAATGAAAAATGAATGACGTTGGGTGACTGGGTAGCACGGAGGAATTTTAATTGAGAGCTCCCTCTTGCACCAACGGAGACTCTAGATGGATTAAAGAGATCAATCTATTTTTAAAAATAGAAAAGGTAGCAGAAAATGAAATATCTATTGTCTTTACGAAGAAAGGCCACTGTCAGCTTGGAAGCGAGAGAAGAAACCACAAAGGATAAGACTGACAGAAGACAGCAAAACCAAAATAAAAACTCCCATACGTTAAAAAGCAAAGGCAGCGACGTGAGAGAATGCTGGAGGGAAACAGGAAGTCTCACCAACTTTGACACACAAAGAGTTGATAGCTATACCATGAGAAAAGCTCATTAAAATTTATGGGAGGAAAAAAATTACGACCCAATAGATAAGTAGGGGACACATTAAGCAGGGAATTCACACGAGGGACATCCAGTATGTTAACAAACACCCGGGAAAAGGTTTAGCCTTGCTAGTAATCAGAGCAATTAACGTGAAGCAGTCTTGAGGTGCCACCTGATACTTACCAAACCAGCACGAAGCACCTCTGTCAAAATACTTCTAACAATGCACCGTGGCAAGACTGGGGGGTGGGATGTGGGTGAGGCACAAACTGGGGGACTCTCAGGTGGCGTAAACAGCACCACTCTTTACGTGAGCAGTGTGTGATAAGAGTCAAAAAGTACTAGGTCCTTTGTCCCTACTAGTTCACCTCTGAAAAGAAAAAGTTATCCCTTTGGAGATGTTCGATGCGGCATTATTCAGTAACAAAAATGTGGGAGTAACCTATGCACTCAGTAACGGGAATTGTTTAGTTAATTATGGGGCATCTACGCTATTTCATTTTATGCAGCTATTAAATTTGATTATAAAAGCTGTGTGGAAACATGAAAAATGTTAAGTGGACAAAAAAGCCCCACCTGTATACCAAATCACATACATATTAACATTGCAATGAAGGAAAAAATGTGTGTTTCTGTGGACAAGGGCAGGAAGGAGATACATCAAAATGAAAGCGGCTTTGTCAGGGTGGGGATTTTCCAGTGCCTTATTTCTATTGCTGTGTTAGTTTTAAAAATTGGGGGGAAATTCCCCAGGGCTTGCGGGATCCACATCATAGGTACTTTCCCAACCACAGCCCCTGCCCTGGCTGAAATGCATGTCCCCTGGGGCACCCTGGGTGCCCAGTTCTCTGGGTGTGGGCTCTGCCTGCTGCTATGAAATGAAGGTGTGTCTATATCCCTCTGAATATGGACAGCTGGGACAGGAGCTTCCCAGGAGCCCCAGACGCTAGCATTGGCTTCTGCCTTTGAGACCTTCAAGGTGGCCACACCTGCAGCACCAGCCCCCAGGTAGCAGGACCTGACTGTCCTCCCAGATAAATTATTACTGCAGCACCCAATTGACCAGTCTAGTTCCTGGGGCTGCTGGGACATCTCAGCCATGGGGACTGAGACTGAACCCTAGGGCCAGCAGAGGAGCATCTAGGACCCAGCCTAGAATTTCTGACCCAAGCTCAGCTCCCTCCAAGTCCTGGGCAGGGGACAGGTACTGGGAGCTCATGCAGGAGTCAGAAGCAGAATGCCCACAGCTGTCCTGGGGAGCGAGGCCATCTATCTAGTCCCTGGGGCCCTGTCCTAAGAAGATCTCCACCCCATGCCTGCAGACACAAGGAGCTCCAGACTGGGCTCTGAGGCCCCTTCCCACCCCCACCCATCTCAAGAGCTGCTTAACTGTGTGTGCACATGAGTGTGTGTCCGTGTGTACATGAGAATATGTGTGTGCATGTGTGTGTGCACGTGAGTGTACATGCACATGTGTATGTATGTGAGTGTGTGCATTCATGTGCATGCATGTGCATGTACATGCGAATGTGTGCATGTGACTATGTGCATGCATGTGAGTGTGTGTGCATGTGAGTTTGTGTGCATGTGTGTACATGTGAATGTGTGTGCATGTGAGTGTGTGCAGGTGAGTGTGCATGCATGTGCGTGTGTGACTGTATGTGTGAGTGTGTGTGCATACAAATGTGTGTGTGCACATGGATGGACTCTTCTTCCTTCTCTTCTGCCCTTAGTGATTGTCTCCTCTGTTCTGATTTCTGTGGGGACTGCCTTTGGGCCTTGGCCATTAATCAGAGCTTGTGGCTCTTGTTAGTCCTTCTCTAAGAGTCTGTTTACAGGACCTGAGCACCCACTGTTATGAAGAATAATTATAAAGATAAGGTAAGAGCCACCAGCAGAGCACTGGGCAGAATGCTTCTACACAAGCTTGCCGGCTGTGATCTCCTTCATTCCCGTAGGACAACCTCAGTTCCACGCCCATCTTAATGATGGAATCTGATCTGTCTCTGGTTTCCACAAAAAATTTTACCCCACCAATTATGTCATGATTTTTATAGGATTCCTAAAGATTTGCAAGAACATAGGAAGGAGTCACGCGGTATGGAGCATGGCATTTTGCTGGAAATTTCCCAGTAGACACGTTTCTTTGGCTATAGCTCTTCTCTCTTCAGGCCTGAAGGGCCACTTCCACCCTGGTGCATGAATCAAAGCATTCGCCTTACCAAGGAGGGTCTCTTCCTGCCTGGGTTTCTTATGTCCCCTGCCAGGGCAACGTGGTTTGTTAGCCCAGAAGCAAGGGGACATCATTTCATTTACACTGTCATAAAACTTTTATTGATTTTAATAAAACTGAAAAATCTCTTTGTGAATGGAAACCCTGGGGCCCCACCCCGTAACTGCTGGCTTGCTGCATTTCTCCACACCGGGGACGCTGTGATTCATGTCTGGGCACCGTCACAGTCGAGGGCTGATTTGTTGTTCTGCTATAAAAAGTTACACATTTGAGTACCTCCCTGGGGCTTTCAGTGGGTCCTGGCTGGGAGGGAGGAAAATTTTCCAGTGGGATGATCAGAGCCACCAGAACAGTGAGCAGACTGCTCGGGAAAGGTGCAGAGAGAGCCGGTCATCACTCCAGCCAGGACACCTCGGTCCCCAGCCCCCCTCTTTCTGCTCCATGTAGCTCATTCCATACCATCAAGGCCTTGGGGTTACAGACTGCCTGTCTCAAATTGAACTCCTGGTCCCCCAGATCGGAACACCCCCTAGCAAGGTGCTCAAACTAGAAACCGAATGTCAACCTCAACTGTCATTCCCAGCCTTTGAAGGAGCCACCACGCTCTGTCTGTCCCTGTGCAGCCTCTGTGCAGAATTGGGCACCCCACCCTCTGTTCTCTCTACTCACTCAATTCACCCACCAGCTCTCTCTGCAAACAGGGTTCAACCCCAGCGTTTACTGCCTCCCGCTCTGTGCTCTCCTGGGCCCCTTGCTGACCTCTCTTTCTAGTTTGCAAAGTACCACTTGCATCATAGGGACTGTGCAATCTGCACATTTTTAAGCACTTTATGCATTAACCCACTTAATCCTCCTAACAACACTATGGAGTGGGTACTCTTATTATGCCCTCTTTTATAGATGAGGAACAGGCCCAGAGAAGTTAAGGGATGTGCAAAACGTCACATAGTGAGCAAGTTGCAGAGGCAGGGTTGGAACCCAGGCAGCCTGGCTTGAGTCTGGGCTGGCACCCACTCCGCCTCCATCAGAACATTACCCTGCTCATTCCCTAGACATGAGGTGGCCAGGGCCTGGGGTCCTCCAATCTCCTATCACCACTGTCTCCACAGGGTGGGGGTGCTGCAAGATCCCAGAAGCTGGAGTGGGGCTGATGCTTTGCTGGGTCCCATCCCGTTGGGGTGGGGGGCGGATATTAACACTGTCCACGAGTTTCTCACCCACCACTGCCTGGAGGGGCAGGAGGGCTCGTGATGAGTCTGGCACTGCGCCTGCATTATTGGGGTGATCCTACAACACAGGCAGTGTTTGTCCTGTGAGGCCCAGCAAGGTGAGGAGGACAGTGGAGTCGCTGGTGTTGAGCACTGGGCAGCCTGGCTCCAAGGCCAGAGGTCTCGCTGCTGTGCCCGGCCGCCTCTCAAAGCCGTCATTTCTGTTCCTCAGCCCAGGGCTTCTTCTAAACTGCAGATTCCACCGGCGAAGGGTTTCCGTGAGAGCGGCTCCAGCTCCGGATATGTCCTCTTAAGGGAAATAAAAGGTTATTTTCAAATCCCACCCCTTAGCAGGACATAATACTCAGGCTGGATAAAGGTAGGACGGCAGGACCCAGTGCTGTTGTCACCAGGCTGGCGCGGGGGACGGGGGCAGGGAGCTGCTGGGCTGTGGGTGCGGGCGGCCTCCAGGCCAGGCCTCCACGTGGTGGTGCCGCTCTTGGTGTGGGTGCTCAGCCCATTCCCCTTCTTGGTACACCCCCGCCTTGCCAGGCATTCACAGGTGTGGGCCCTGGGTGGTCCTGTCTTGTGCGGCTGCCTTCCTGCCCCCAGTCACCTGGTCGAGGCTGGACCAGTCAGATGGTCTCCCAGGAAGGGGGACGTTGCAGACACGGTGGCCAGCTGGGCTGGGCCCCTGTGGTAACGTAAGGCCAGGGCTGGAGCAGACTGGAGATGAAAGGGGGTGGGGGGTAGGGACAAAGGAAAGGGGAGGGAGAAGAGAGAGACACACCACATGTGCAGAAGGAAGCAGAGGCCCTAGAGGGATGGGGCAAGAGTGACCTCAATTCCAGGCAGCTCTTTGCTTCTTGGCTGTAGTTCCTTTCGAGGCCTCTGTGTTCCCTCTTATTTTGTATTCCAAGAGACGTCCCTGCATCTTTCCAATCTCCCCTCTTTTTATTTGTATAAACTAGTTGCAGTGCATTTTTAAATCTGCCACCAGGAGAACCTTGACTAAGACATTTGATTTCTGAATTGTCTTCCTTATGAATTCAGCCCTGGGAACAGCAGCACGTCGGAGCCTAGGAGTACTGAGAGAGGAGCTTGCACCCTCCGCTCCCCCGACAGGAGGTAGAGAAGGTGCCAGGGCCCATGGGGCACTGACTGATTTGCTCTTCAGTTGAAGGAGAGGTGCCCCAAGCTTAGGGCACCAGGGTGCGTGGCTGGTGTCCCTGTGTATCTGAGGGCTTTGTGGGATGTCTCGTAGGCCCTGGAAGGGTCAGAGGGAGAGGTTCGCTGCGTAAGAGATCTGCATGAGGAGTGGTTTGCCCGTCAGCTCTGTCCTGGGAGGAGAGGGGCTGCTTTGGGAGGCCTGGCAGAGCAGACACCAGCAGGGGTGGGCTGGGCAGTGTTCAGGCTCTCCTCCTGTTTGAAGGTCTCTGAACCAGTGACCACTTGCAGTATGACTTGGTCATTGGTGCTCCAATGACAGGCAGGTCAATTCTAGATGCTGGAGTCGAGGGTGTCGAGGGAACACATGAATGAGAGAAGCCCTACCGAGGCTGGGCCAGTCAGATTCTCCCCCGGGAAATGGACCGATGCAGAGACGATTGTCAGTTTCAACCAGGTCCTTGAGTGGACGGGACTTCAGGGAGCCCCTCACTCCCACTGTCACCAACCCTCAGAGGCCCTCCCAAGACCGAGCAGCCCCTCCGTTGCCTGCCCTGTGGCCCAGCACTCCGGAAGCCACTCACCACCCGGAGCTGGCAAAGGAAACCCGTGCTAGGCCGGCACACACCAGGCTGTGGCCTGAGCCCTGCTCCTGGCACACCTCCCCTGTCATTCCCTACCTACCTCAGGGGAGACCAGGTGGAGGGGAGATGGCTTCTGGGAATGCTGAGGAGTGGGCTGGGAGCTCTGGTGGAATGAGCACCGGGTTTGATCAGTTGCTAGAGAAAGCCTCTCTTGGGCTGTCACCCAGTAGGAAGCCAGGTATCTAGAGAGGGGGCCGCTCTGCCCTTCTGGATCCCTCCAAGCATCAAGTGCAGGTGAATTGGGGAGGTGACGCCCCACACCTCCTCCTGCCTGGCAGGTACTTCTAGGTGACACTGGGAGTTTGTCCTCTACATAGCTTTTGGAAGGTGGCCCTCTCCATCTGTCCTGCTCCCCATGTCCTGGAGGTCTCCCTCCCGAGGTCCACAGCTACCCTGTCCTAGCTAATCCCTCCTGCATGGCCACTCCCTGTCTGCTGCTCTTCCTTTGACAATGACCCTCCTCACAGTCCCCTTTCTGTTTCCCCCACAGCGCAGAGCCTCCCCTTCACCTACCCTCCTCTCACGCATCCCCCTCCCTCTGGAGTCCTCTCCTCTGTGCCATGTCTCCCGTATGTGAGGATGTTTTTAAGTTGTGTGCAACCTCACCAGCCGGGCGCTCCCTGCATCTTCAGATCAGGACAGCCCTGGGGGGAATTTGGGGGATGCTAGGACCTTCTTGCAGATGGTCACATCCACGTTCACTGACTCCCGTCCCCTGGAAGCTCTTAGGGATGGGGATAATTACCTCCCTCTTTCCTGCTGTGATTTATAGGCTGCGGGGGCTTTGCGAGCTGAGGACGTTTTAGAGTGTCCTGGCAGCATTTCTCAGGAAGTGCCAGTTAACCCGGGAGTCTGTGGAAGGCGAACTGAAGGTCCTGGGCTTCAGACCAGATCTGGTCTCACATTTAGGAACTCTGTAGAAACCCAGGGCTGCGGCTGAGTCTGAACTTAGGACTTGGGCCAAGAGTGGACCTGTGAGCCTGGCCTCTGCGGGACACTCAGTATCTGTTGATCATCCATTCCGCCACACCTTCATTCGTCTGCTCATCCTTAATCTCTAATGTATTCATTATTCACTCATTTATTCCTCATTTGTTAATTTTAAATGTGTACATCCATTCTTAACTTGTTTACTCATTCATATACTCGTTCATTTATTCCTTTTTTCTCTGGCTTTATGGGAGTATGATTAACAGCACACATTACAGAGCACAATTGCGTAACTTTGAGATCTATCTACATCTGTGTCCATATCTATTAATATAGCTGTATCTACATCGAATCATCTATTTTTGTGAAACCATCAACAGAATCAAGGTATTGAACACCCTCTTGGCCCCAGAAGTTCCCGCCTTCCCCTTCACGTGCTCCCCGTCCCCAGGTAACCACTGAGCTGCCTCCTTTCACGGTGGACTAGTTAGCATTTTCTAGAGTTTTGCATAAATGGAACATACAGCGTGCACTCTTTTCTCCTCCGGCTTCTCTCATTTAGCATAAAAATCCCTCCATTCCACAGCACGTGTCAGTACTTCATTCCTTTTCACGGCTGCGTACTTATCCGTGGTGTGGATGGACCGCGATTTGCTTATCTGTTTACCTGCTGATGGACACTGGGATTGTTTCTGGTTTGGGGCTATTACAGATAAAGCTGCTGTGAACAGCCATGCACAAGTCATGCCAGGGACACAGGCTTTCATTTCTCGGGTAAATGCTGAGGAGTAGAACAGCCAAAGTTTATGATAGGTGTATGCTTGATTTTTTCAGTTTTTCTAAAGGTTTGCAAATTTTATTGATTATTTTTGTAGAACAAGATTTTTGTTTCATTGTTATTCTCTATCATTTTTCTATTTTTAATTTTATTGATTTCTCCTTTAATCTTTCTTATTTCCTTCCCTTTCCCTGCTTTGGGTTTATTTTGCTCTTTTTTTCCTAGTTTCTTGGGATAGCACCCTATATTACTGATGTGAGACTTTTTTTTATCATTTTTAATTTAAGCATTTGGTGTTATAAAATTTCCTCTCAGTGCTGCTTTAGCTGCATCCCACAAATTTTGATATGCTGTATTTTCATTTAGTTCTATTATTTTTATTTCCCTTGAGACTTCTTTGCCTTGCACTAAATAGATTATTGAAAGTTCAAATTATTTAATTTCCATCTTCTTTAGAGATTTTCCTATTGCAATTCTGTTATTGATTTCTGGTTTGATTCCATTATGGTCTGAGAACATACTCTGTATGACTTCAATATTTTAAAAATTGTTGAGGTTTATTTCATGGTTCATCTTGATGAATGATCTATCTTGGTGAATATTCTATAGGAACATCAAAAAAATGTGTTGTTGGGTCTATATATGTCAATCAGAGCCTATGGTTGACTGTATTGTTCAGACATTATACATCCTTGCTAATTCTCTGTCCTGTAGTTCCTTCAGTTGCTTAGAGGTGGAGGACAAAGTCCTCAACTATAATGTATGTTTGTTATTCCTTCTTTCAGATCTATCTGTTTTTGCTTCATGTCTTTTAAGGCTCTGTTGTTTGTTGCACACATATTTAGAATCATTATGTCTTCCTGGTAGGAAGGTTGATCCTTTTATCATTATGTGATGCCTCTCTTTGGCTCTAGGAATTTTCTTTGCCCTGGAGTCTACTTTATTATTAGATATTAATATAGTCACTCCTGCTTCTTCTTGATTGATGTTTGAATGGCATATCTTTTTCCATCCTTTTACTTTCAACCTACGTATGTTGTTTAACTTGTGTATTTCTTGTAAAACAGCATATAGTTGAATACTTTTTTTACCCCACTTTGTCTATTGATTGATGTATATAGATCATTTATACAACAGATTGCTTGTGTCCCCTCAAAATTCATATGTTGAATGTCCTAGCACCAATATGATAGTATTAGAAGGCATTGGGAGGAAGTTAGATCATGAGTGTGGAGTGCTCATAAATGGAATTAGTGCCCTTAGAAAAGGAACTCAGGATAGCTATCTTACCCTCTTTCCACTGTGTGAGGATCCAAAAGAATTTGGCAGTCTGCAGCCCAGAAGATGGCCTTCACCAGCTCCCAACTATGTTGGCTGCCACCCTGGTCTCAGACTTCCAGCCTCCAAAGCTGTGAAATATAAACTTCTGTTTATAAGCTAACCAGTCTATAGTACTTTGTTATAGAATCCTGAACTAACACAATTTGTGTTTAAGGTAATTATTGATATTTTAGCACATAAGTCTGCTATTATATTATTTGTTTTCTGTTTGCTTCCTCTGGTTCTCATTTCTCTGTTTCTTTTATCCTACTTTTCCTATGCATTACTTAAACATTTTTTAGGATTTCATCTTGATTTATTTATAGTGCTTTTGAGTGTATCTTTTGGTACAGTTTTCACAGTGGTTGTGATACACGAGTCAGATACCCTGCAGGAAGTTAGGGCAGGGGTCAGAGGAGAAGGCCAACAGGATAAGAAAGTTATATGAATGTGAATATGCTTAGCTAAGATGAATATAACCAATAGGGACCTTTTGGTTATTTTATTTTAGCCATAACATCTTTATCTAAGGTAAAAGTGGAAATTCCTTTAATTGGGGCATGTGCACAGTTGAAGCAATGGTGTCTCTAAATGAACTACTCTCATTAACATAGTAAAAATCATACCCACCAGTGCCATGATAGTTTACAAATGCCATAGCAGCTCGCAGAAGTTACCCTATAAAGCTAAGAAAGGGGATAGTTCTTGGTTCCAGGAACTCTCTACTCCCTTCCCAGAAACTCATGAATATTCCACCCAAATTAGCATATTATTAAGGATTAGCATAAAAGGACAGACCCTAACCCTGGGGTGGCATTGTTCCTTTGAGGATCAGTCCACCCTTTGCTTCTGTCTTAAAGAGTGTACTTTGTTTTCATTAAAACTCTCTGCTTTTGCTCATAGCTCATGTCTGAACTCTTCTTTCACTTGTGCTCCTGTGCTGGAATTCCTTTCTGCATGGAGGGCAAGAACCCTCTCTGCCAGTCCAGGTAGTGGTTGTTGCTGGTATCAGTTGCTCTGCATATTATGAGACACATATGTGTCTTATCACAGTCTACTGGGATCAACATTTTACCATGGCTAGTAAAGTCGGAGACCTCACTTTCACTTAGGTTCCTGTACCTTCTGCGCTTTTAAATGTTGCTGTCTTGAGTATCACATTGTGTTATAATTGTAGTTTTAATTATTAAATATAATTTATAAAATGTATAAAGAAAAGGGTAGTCTATTATATTTCTGCTCTTTCTGTTTCTTCTTATTTCACAATGATCTAAAATTCTTTCTTTTGTGAGTTCTCCTGTGTAAAAGAGCTTCCTTAAGCCAATCTTTAAGGGTGGGTCACCTAGAAACAATTTTTTTTTTTGCATTGTCTGTGAATGTCTTTATTTCTCCTTCATTCCTGAAGAATTGTTTCACCAGATGTAGAATTTGCAGTTGACAGTCTTTCTTTCAGCTTTTGAAAAATTTTGTGCCACTTTCTCTGGCTTCCATGGTTTAAGATGAGACATCTGCTGTCATTTGAATGGATATTTCCTTGTAAGTAATACATTGCTTTTTTTCTGGTTGTTTTGAAGTTTTATTCTGTTTTTTTCCTTTGTCTTTACTTTTCAGAAGTTTAATTATGGTATATTTTGACTTCCTTAAGTTTATCCTATTTGGGTTTCACTCAACTTCTTGAACCAGAAATTCTATGTTTTTGCCAAATTTGAGAAATTTTCAGCCATTATTTCTTCAAATAATCGTTCAGCCTCAGTTATTTCCTCCTCTCCTTCTAAGACTCTAATAATACAAATGTTGATATCTGATAGTCTTTTGTTATTCACATAGGGCCCCGAGGCTGTATATTTTTTATCTAATTTTTACTTATTATTCAGACTGAATAAGTTCTATTCATCTACACTGACTCTATCTTCTACCATCCACGTTCTACTAATGAGCCTATTCAGACAATTTTTTATTTCTTATTGTATTTTTCAGTTCTATAATTTCCATTTGGTTCTTTTTTAAGAACTTTTTTTCCACTGAGGTTTTCTATTTTCTCATTTATTCAAGAGATTTTGCAATCTATTATTGAAGCATTTTTGTGATAGCTGCTTTAAAATCCTTGTCAGGTAATCCTACCATCTGATTTATCTCACTGTTGGCATCAGTTGCTTGTATTTTCTTGTTCAAGTTGTGATTGTTGTGATTCTTGGTAGGATTCATGAGTTTCAATTGTATACTGGATATTTCATCACTGATGTTAGGACACAATGAAAAATACTTAATTTTTTTTTATTTTAACAATCACCCAGGCCAGGCACGTTGGCTCACTCCTGTAATCCCAGCACTCTGGGAGGCCAAGGCAGGAGGATCGCTCAAGGTCAGGAGTTCCAGATCAGCCTGAGCAAGAGTGAGACCCCATTTCTACTAAAAATAGAAAAAATTAGCCGGGTATGGTGGCGCATACCTGTAGTCCCAGCTACTCGGGAGGCTGAGGCAGGAGGATCTCTTGAGCCCAGGAGTTTGAGGTTGCTGTGAACTAGGTTGATGCCACGGCACGTTAGTCTAGGCAACAGAGTGAGACTCTGTCTCAAAAAGAAAAACAACAACAGCAAAATCACCCTATTTAGGTTTAGCACAAAGATCCTGACTTACTTTCTGTGGGGTATAATTCCAATGACAGCTTAACTTTCCAAGCTTTTGTGGTGTTATTTTGGTCCTCTTGGTCTATCTGGCACTGCTGTTGCTCCCAGTTTCCTGCTGGTGCTGCCTGAGGGTGCGCAAGTGTTTCCCAGGCCAGGCTGCTGAATGTCTCCCAGTAAGAGAGGGAGCTGCAGGCCCATGGGAACAAAAAAGCTTTCTGGGCTGGGCTACTTGTTGTGGCAGGGACTCCTTTGCTGGCGCTGCTGGCTGTGCTAGCATCTCTTGGTAAGAGAGGAGACTCCAGCCCAGTGGGGAAAGGGAGCATTTCTCCCGGCCACTCACTGCTAGCAGGGCTTCCGACTGATCTCCCTGTGGGTGGTATCAGGCTTGACATCCGCATTGTTGGAGGGACTCTTATCGGATCTGCGAGTGGAATGATTTTTGCTCTGATCGTCCCTGTTACTTTCTTTTGCTTACTTTAGTTGGCTTTTTTTCCCTAATTTCTCAAGGTGGAGGCTGAGATCATTGATTTGAAACTTTTTATCTTTCTAATATAGGCATTTGGTGTTACGAATTTACCTCCAAGTACTACTTTAGGAGCATCCAACAAATTCTGACATCATGTGTTTTTATTTTTACCTAGCTGAGAATACTTTCTCATTTCCTTTTTGATTCCTTCCTTGACTCACCATTATTTAGAAATGTATTACTTAGTTTCCAAATATTTAGAGGCCTTCCTGATGTTGCTCTATTATTGATTTCAAATTTTATTCCACTGCAATCAGAAAACACACTTTGTATGACTAGAATCTTTTTTACATGTATTGATTCTTGCTCTATGGCCCAGAATATTCTATATGCACTTGAAAAGCCTGTGCATTCTGCAGCTGTTGAGTGACACGTTTATGGTTGGGCTGGAGACATTACAGGAAGCATACATCCCGGCTCGGTTTAGCTTAACTGGACCATGCGGGCTTGGCCTGATGTTTAAGCACAAACTGACAGGTGCCCTCGGGGATGCTTTCTTCCTTCCCTACCCACCTGACAGCTCTGCACTCCAATTTCCTCTGCTGATTTTGTCACAGGGTGGGAGACGCACTGCATCCCAATGCTTCATTGCTCTGTTCCAACCTCTCCTTGAAGGAACCTGTCCCCTCCCATGCCTCCTCCCTCTCCTCACTGTCTCCCCAGGCAACCTGAGACATGGATCAGAGCTCTGCTGGGTTCTTGGCAAAGAGAAACCCGTCCCTTTCTTTCTGTTGCAACTCAGAAGCGGGAACATTCCTGTCCTTGCCTCACCATTAGTGCCGAGGGAGCAGACAGAGATGCAGAGGCCAGGAGCGGATTTTCTCTCAATAAAAGGTTGCTGAGCACACACCTGATGCCACACGTTGTGCTGAGCCAAACAGGCCCAGTCCCTGCCTGCACAGAGCCAATTGCCTTGTCGGGGAGACAGACATGCATCATGGACATCAACATAAGCTGCACAGGCTGGGATGTTATGCGACAATGGTCCATGATGCTTTAAGAGAATATAACCTGAGGGCCTGGCCTGATCTATGTGTTCATAGAGTGACATTTGAGCTGAGAAAGCAAGGAAGAACAGATGTGGGGTGTGGAAAATGAGAAAACACAACAAGTAGAGGAAACAGCAGGTGCAAAGGACCTCTGGTCAGAGAAACAGAACAGGACAGCATGGCTGGCACACAGAGTGAGACTGAGACTGGACAAGTAGGCGGGGCCCAGACCATGCAAGGTCCTGTTGGTCACAAGAAAGATTTTGTTCTTCATCTTAACGGTTTTGAGAAGGAGAAGGTGACACGATCACGTTTGTGTCTTGAAGGTGACTGTGTGGAGAAAGATTAGAGCAGGGAAGAGCGGAGCTGCGAAGATAGGTTTGCAGGCTCATGCAGAGGCCCTGGCAAGATATGAATGTGCTGTAGATATGTTCAATATAAGCTATATACCATAAAAATGAGCCTATTTATGTAAATAGGGTGTATGCATTTATGAATGTAGAACGGTGGTCACCAAATGCTTGACAGTGGTTTCTCTGGAGGAAGAAGTAGGAATGCAGGGGGCATGGAGAAGGAGATTCAAATTTTGCTCTGGAAACTTCTGCATTGTTTGAATCAGTCATAACAAGAATGTATTTTTGCATTAGCTGTATAATAAGAAAATTAGGGAAAAAAATAGAAAAGAATTATCCAGCAATGGCATCCATAAAAAGAAGGCCAGAGGAGACTGGCCACCTCTGCCCCGCCTTTCCTGGAGGTCATGCGGGGGACCTCCCGCATGGTTCCCATGTCCCCTAATCCTGGTGGCCACAGGCTGCTCCCCACAGGGCAGGGTTGGCAGCTGGCAGCCTGCTGGAGGGGAGCTGCCAGATGGGCAGGTGCCCGGCCCGTTTGCGTGTTCTGACCTCCTGTGTAAAAGCATGTTGACTCCCCCGTTCATTCACATAACCTGGCAGAATATTTTGGAATAAATCATGAGCATGGCAGTTACATTCTCTAAACCACACTGGAAAAAGGATTATGGTATTTACTGTGGGGACAGAAAGATTGATTCTCGCTCAGAAAATTCTGCCAGGTTCTTGATTTAGGGAGCCGGGGATCAGCACAGGTTAGCTCTGATTTATATCAGCTTGCCTCTCCCAGAGGTTCCTCTCCTGCTCGCGGGGACATTCTGGGTAGGATGGGTCTGGTGGAGCTACTGTCCTGCTGGTCCCTTCCAAGGTGGCCCACCAGGGTCACAGATACAGCAGAGCTCACTGCTGGGCAGCTGCTTCCTGCCACCCCCTCAACCCTGTCCCCTCCGACCACCCAGACCCTGCCACTTGCTGTGTAAAGTCCAGCCTCATAGCCTAGAATTGCAAGGCCTCCCCGACGGAGCCTCTGCTGCCTCCCCGCCCATCACTTCCTGCTCATAGTGCACCTTGTACATGGCTGACTCTTCCTTACGCCTGCAGAGGGACAATCAGAGAAACCAGAGAGGGTCCCCCAGAGAGGATCTCTGCCCTCGGGCAGCTCAGTGTCTGGCGCAGGACACGTATGCAGAGACCCTCAGTCCTATGTGCCAAGTTCCCTGACGGGGTGGGCCAAGGGAGCAGGAAAGAGGGGTACCCACACTGTCCCTCCCGCCCTCACCTCTGCTGAGCAGACTTCTTTGCACTCTGTGGGCCAACAGTGTCCCTGGGTCACCTTTATCAAAACCCTTATCTCCCCTTCTCGTCCTTGTCACATTGCTCATCCTTCACTCATGCTGTTTCTATGTTTCCTCCACGCTTAGCACAAGGCCTGGGACACCCTTGGACTCAATGGGCCAGGACTGAATTACCAGTTGCCCTTGTGCTAGACCCAGCCCATTCTTGGGAATGAGCACCTAGCTAACTAGAGGCCACCAGGTACTTCTTGTAGGGCTCACTGAAGGGTCAGTGGGTGGTGTGATCAAGGCTACTCATCCTACAGGTCAGTGGGGTTGGAACTAGTCAAGGACTCAGCTACGCTTGGTGATGCTCAGACACCAGCCTGTGACGTACTCCCTAGCACAGTCCCTACCTTCCCAATCTCCTCTGGGAACCCACACTTCCAAAGCCACTCCCAAGCCTACCTTCCCTAATCAGAGTCCACTGGGTTTGGACTTGATCTCTGGCTGTTTAGCTTTCCCCTCTCCCCCGATCCTGGGGTGCTTTCAGTTCTGCTCCCGATTTCCTGCTGCTTTTCTCCAAGCTCCACTCTGAGTGTGGTCTCTCTTCTGCGGTAGACGTTGCCTGCATCTGCCATAACCGCAGCTGGTGGCAAAGGTACCATGGCACACCGAAGAGACAGTGAGGTTGGAGTCTTGCAGTAAAGTCTCATGTCCTAACTCTACCACTTACTGGCGGGGTCAGCTGGGGTAAATCAATTTACATCTCAAGTTCAGATCATAATAGCTGACTTCATAGGGTTGTTGTGAAGTAACCTGTGTCAAGGTACCTTGTGTGTCCCTGATGACAAGCTAAAGTCACACCTTGATTAAATACCCAGTTACCAGTGGCTGCAGACCCCTTCCTGCTGGAGCCCTGCTGAGTCTAGGAGGCCCTGCGATGCTGGTTCACGGGCCTCCACAGTCAGCTTCCTTGATTCTGCTGCAAACGCCTCCGCCCGCTATCCGCCCACTGCTCCCGTCTTCCAGCAAAACCCGACTCCGCAGGCGTCTTCATCCGAAATGGCTCCATTCTGAGGGTGCTGATAATCCACCCAGTTCCCTTGTCCCACATGAGGTGGAACAGGTAACATCAACATGTTCTCTCTGGGGTCAGGTTTTCCTCTCCTATAAAGAGCTCCCCAGGAAGGACTCCCGTTTCCCTGGGGACCAGCACCAGTTTGCAGCATGCTTCATACGGAAGCAAGCGGTATTTCTGTGCAGCTTCCACATCTACCTAAATGGGCGAGGGGACAGGGAAGTCTGAGAGCTGCACGCCTGTGTGCCACCATTCCCCAACTTGTGCTGCCAAACCGAACTCTTAAGTTCTTAATTTAAAAGATTTGTATTCCGGTTAATGGTGATTTCATAGTTTTCTCCAAGAACAACTGATGAGTCTTTGCGTTACTAAAAAGCACATCATGGTGATTTTCCTAAAATAAAGGAAGTGTTTACTCTCTAAAGATGGATGTAAGATTCTTGGGAGGAACTATTAATATAAAGGTGTTGCGACTTTTTCAATATCAGGGTCCCTGCTCCCCAGCTCAGTGTGCTGAGTGTTCACGAATGTTCGTGCCCAGGCGCAAGAAGCAGGTCTGCTCCCTCCGCTACCTCTCAGCCACCTTATGAAAGACAGACTCCCAGTAGGAAGCAACCCTGGAATTGTCCCATCTGTCCCCAGGAGTCACTACCATCGCCA
Source organism: Lepilemur ruficaudatus (assembly GCA_963574885.1). NCBI lineage: Eukaryota > Metazoa > Chordata > Mammalia > Primates > Lepilemuridae > Lepilemur > Lepilemur ruficaudatus. The sequence goes on along the minus strand of CAUYRT010069304.1, from coordinate 12,373 downwards.
TCAGATGACCTCTCGGATCTGGCTGTGTGCCTTTCATGACCGGGGCTCCCTCCCTGCTGGACAGATCCATCACCTGCCAGCTCCAGTGGTAGGACTGTCTTCCTTGGTCCGCAGCTGGCTCCCTCCCAGCCCTGGAGCCACACAGAAGTCTGCTGCTCTTCCCAGGATGCCACCCCACTGAGGTGTCACCCCACTGAGTTGTACACTAAGAACACAGTCCTTGATCTGAGTGAGCTTCCCTAGGCCGAGCACTCTGGCTCCCAGCCCCACCCTCCTACCCCTCTGCCACCGAGCCCAGGTCCTCAGTGTTCTGTGATATGAGGTCTCCAGTCCCTTCCCCCCTCTGGCCTTCTCCGGGGGACATGGCCCCTCTGCCTGGCTCCTTCCCGTCACCTGCCTCACGAGGACAGAGCATCAGAGCTGCTGCCCCAGTTCTGGAAAATACACTCCTAACTACGACAGAATTCCTTCTCACTAGCAATTTTTGGCACCTGTGTTAGGGGCCGGCTCAGCTAGACCCGAGAGGGGACAGGTGCAGGACCTGCAGCTACAGATGTGAGTTTCGAGAAACACTCTCACTGATGCCTTTGAGTCCCTGAGTACAATTCACCTGGGTTAAAACAGCAGCAGAAGGGCTCCGAAGACAATACGAAGGGAACTCTGGGAAGACGGTGGACTGAGCATCCGCCCCCACCTCCCCCTGTGCCAGCTGCCTCTCAGCACCCTCTCCGGAGCCAGGCTGGGAAGGGCCTTGGTGAGCATCCTGGCAAAACTGCATTGATTGCCACCACTTTCTCCAGGGAGCAAACCAATTTACCAACAATTATGGCAACAGTGGTCAATTTGCTACACCATCCATTTGGCCGATGACCCATTTGCAAGCTATCTTTTAAATTTAAAAATTTCACCACAGCCATTTTGCCAGATTTTTCTTTGTCACTTGAGGCTGAGTGGTGCCCAGGTGTTGAGTGTGGGGGAGGGCTACCCCTGGCACAGATTCCCCTAGGAGCAGACGGGCACCACCAGGTCCGTCCCTGCCAGCCAGAGGGGCAGAAGCCCTGTCTCCACCCCTCCCTGCACCAGTTGGGCTGTGCCAGCTGGAACAGGCTGCCAAGGGTGTGGGATCCATGGACAGGCAAAGAAAATAACCATAGCTGAAGACCCAGGACAGGTGTCTCCATCTGAAATAAATCTGAGCAAGAGCCAGGAGACAACTTGAACAGAAGAAAAAGAGTAAGAGATTTTAAAGAGATGCAAGAGATCCAAGTGGAGCAGAGTAAAGATTTTCCAAAACGTAAAAAAACAGTAGTTCTTGAATTTTGAAGTGTAGACATGAATTATAAGGTTGTCTCTATTGAGAGTTAAAATAATGAAGACGATCAGGGATAGAAGTATCTCAAAAACACTCCGGCCCGGCCCTGCCTCCTCTGCCTCATAAGGACACATGAAGATGATTTGGACTCACGCCCGTCAAACGCTGATGGACACAATCCATGGTTTTCTTCCTCATGTGGGACTCACGAGGGCTTCTAGCTCCGTCACAACTTCCTCACATCAAAAACATTCAGGAGGAAATAGAGGCTCAACACGCTTAAAATAATCTAGTTCATAGGAGCCGGCATCAAGGTAATGATAAAGTAATTCAATTAATTAAAAGTAAAATGCAATTAAGGGAAAGGGATTTTGCAGCAGTTCATCAATAGCTTGGCTTAGGCGAGATGATGTATTAGACTAGATGTCTGCTTCTGGTAACAGTGCGTGAAGCTGAAATACACTCAGCATCCCCTACTTTCAGTGGCAGTTCAGATTTCATCGCATCTAATACCTGTCGGTGTATTAGACGCATTGTCCTGAATAAGCAATAACTACGGCCACCGAAAGAGGCTCGGGGCTCCCTGGCAGAGAGGTACTGCAGACTCAAAAAACAAAGACCCATGTGTACAATATTTAATGTGCCTGATTGATATCTAATTATCCTGATATTGAATTACTAATAAAACCTGAAAGGCTTTAAATATCTGATATTGATAAGTAAATCATTATCACTAAGCATTTCCTTACTTGCACCAATTTCAGTTAATTATATGACAATGAGATTTATTGCTTATGAAACCCTCAGTCCTCTTCTAACAATTAATTGATATCTAATCAACATAGGTCATCTAGTTAAATTCCTATTAATGCCTTAGCGGGGAGATGAGATTGGAGGTCCTCCACCCGACAGCGTTGCTTTCATGTAGCCAGGGGTAATTTACCCTAAGACTGGAGATAAACTATGAATCACAGTGGTTCTCAAACTGGGCTGCCTATTAGATAATTGCTCAGGGAGCTTTTAAAGATCCATATATCCAGGCCAGGCTCAGTGGCTCACACCTGTAATCCCAGTCCTTTGGGAGGCCGAGGTGGGAGGATCACTTGAGGCTAGGGGTTCGAGACCAGCCTGTACAACATAGTGAGACCCAGACTCTATACAAAATAAAAAATTAGCCGGGCATGATGTCGTGCACCTGTAATCCCAGCTACTCTGGAGGCTGAGCCAGGAGGATAGCTTGAGCTCGGGAGTTTAAGGTTAGCTAGCTCACTAGCTACAATGATGCCACTGTACTCCAGCCTGGGTGACAGAGTGAGACGTTGTTTCTAAAACAACAACAAGAAATCCATCTGTGCAGGTCACACGCATGCCACCCCCCGAAAAAAAATTAAGACAGATTGTCTGGGAGTTGAATCCAGGGCTCGGTGTTATTTTAAACTCCCGGAGTGACTCCAGTGTGCATCCAGGTTGGCAGCAGGGGGTAGTTAGACTTGAGGTACAAGCCGGTCATCACCCGCCCACACTTTCACTAAAGGGACTGTGGGCGTGGGTGGCGCAAGTCCCCTTTGCTGTCCCATAGGGCTGAGGGTCAGCCACGAGCACTGGCCCGCCCTCCTCACAGTGGAGCTCTGCTCGGTCCCTCCCCACCACTGTTTCCACTCAGCATCTTGTGACATCTTTCAGTGGCCACCCTCGAAGGAAGACTCCTCTGCTACTGGCGCCACGCCTCTCCGAGCCTAGTCTGGGGCTCCTCTCTGCTCTTCTCCCCACACCTCTCCTTCCCAAGTCGTCTTCCTTATTCTACTTTCTCCACTGTGAGTGGGTGACTCGGTTCTTCACCCAGACTGGTAGTGCCTGAGGGTTCGCCCCTGGCTGGCTGACAGCACGGGGCCGGCCACGCTGGCTTGGAAGGGGATTCAGCTGCCCAGAGGCAGGGCCTGTGACTGCTTGGTCACCACTGAGTTGGCAGTGCCCAGGAGAGTGGGCACTTCCTAAAGATTCATCAGATGAGCAAAGCTTTAGAGAATCGAGCAGGGTCTATGTGCTGAGGACCATGGGGACACAGTCACCTGTCATGCGAACTTTGAAAATAGAAAGAGCTGCACTGCTTTGCTGGGAGACTGTTGGGAGTCCATTCTGCTGCTTAATGAAGCAAAATTACCCCAGAGGAGCAGCATGGACTGAGAGACCCAGGGAAGGGTGGGGGGCGCACCAATGTCCCTGTGCATGGGGGGGATGGGTGTGAGGGAAGGGGTGTGTTGGGGTGTGCGTGTTGGTGAGGACTTGCAGACATTGTGTGTGCACATGTGAGTACCTCCGAATACCTCTGCCTTGTCTTTGTGGGACGGCCCTGCAGTGCGGTCATTGTGAGCATTGCTTCTGTGGGCACGAGAGAGAACCTACCGTGTGACTCCATTTACGTAAAATTTTAGATATTGAAACCGATCAGGAAGCAGAAGCGGAGATGCTCAGGGATGGGGACAGAAGGGACAGATTGTCAAGGGGCCCAAGAGAACTTTTCGGGCTGTTAGATGTGCTCATTATATCTATGGCACATATGAAAACTCATCTAACTGTACACCTTCAGTGTGTGAAGTTTAGTATACGTTGATTATATCTCAATAAAACTGTAAAAAAATTAATGATATGTGGTCAAAAAATAAAAAAGAATAAGGCGTCTGAAATCATTCTGTGTTCTAACCCTGGCTTCCCTGCTTCCTGGCTGGGATGACCTTGGGTAAGTTTCTTTAGAGGTCCATGCCTCAGTTTCTTCATCTATAAAATGAGGATAATAACCTGCTTACCTCAGACAGTTGTGCAAATGAATAAGTTCGTGGTTGAGAAAAAAAACATGCTGAGCTTTTGTGACAGTGCCTGACACATTTTCATGGCTCAATGACTGGTCTCTGTTCTTATTGTTAGTGGACAGTCCTGGGTACGTGTTTGTGTGCACAGGTCTGTGCTCTTCTGTGTCTTTGTGTGTCTGTGCCTGTTTACGCATGCAGGAGGGCGGGGTGTGAATTTGCCTGTCCACCTGTGTCTGGGCTGTGGGTTCGTGCTGGGTGTGGGTGGTGAGTTCAGGCCTGAGCCCTCCCTCCTCCTTGCCAGCCACGGCAGCCTTCTCCTCCTCCCCATCAGATTGCAGGGGGATCGCTTTTTTTTTTTTTAACAGTTACTAGACTGTTACATGTACTGAGTCATTAAGTTTTTTATCATATCCAATAACAATGAGTTTTGGAAACCACATTGCCTCGATTCTTTCATGGCTTCTGCAAATCAAATTTATTTTATCATTGGAAATGTCAAAAGGATACAGCCAAAGGGAACCTGGAGCTTTCTGGGGTGTGGGACCCTGAAGCTTGCTCTCGCGCTGCAGGGAAGGAGATTAAGCTCCCCTTTCCAAGGGGATTGGATTTGTGTGATTTCCCTGAAGTTAGGAGGGAGTCTCCAGGGAGAATAGAGCCTTCAGTGGTCTCTGGAGTGGGCTCACGTGGGAGGGGAGAATTAGTGGAGGCCTTGGAGGGTCAACATGGTGTCCAGTTTGCACTGCCCTGAGCTGGGAGCAGGGTAAGAGGAGCCTCGTCCGAGGAGTCCTGGCCCTTGGGGAGGTCACAGATGACAGGGGCGGAGGCCCAGACCTGTCCCTGGGCTCACAGGATGGCCCTGCAGGCCGGGTTTGCACACATGGAGCAAGGACCCGAGGACAGTGTTCACAGGGTGGACTTTGAGACTCCACTGCTCTGGGATTGAGTCCCAGCGCTGCCACTCACCAGCTGTGTGACCTTGTTGAGGGCACTCGACTTCTCTGAGCATCTCGTCTGTGAAGTGGAGACCAGGGTATCTCATGCTGGGCTCCCACAGCTGGGTCCCCTATGATATATATGTTAGGTCTGAATTTGAATCTAGACCTACTCAGGAGATTTGGGCATCTTTTTTGTTGTTGCTGTTCATTGACACATAATAATTGTACATGTTTATGTGTGAGATTTCAATGAATACATTGTATAATGACCAAATCAGGGTGGTTAAAAAATAAGGAATTCTTCACGAATTTGCATGTTATCCTTGCACAGGGGCTGTGCTAACCTTCCCTGTCTGGTTCTACTTTTAGTGTATGTGCTGCCAAAGCAAGCACTTGAGCATCCGTATAAAAGGACCATAAGTGTACAAGGCCACGTGTCTCAGGTGCCAGAGGTGTTGGTTTCCAGGGTTTCAGAGCAGAAAGGCATCTGTATAGGGAGGATAAAGCTCAGAATACCCTTATGGAGCACCTACTGTGTGCCAGGGTCCGTCCTCGGGATGCAAATACAAATAGTCAAGTACCTGACTTCCAGGAACTCACCACCTTATTGGGACATGGGCATGTGTGACTCCTAGGACTCTAGGGTCTGTGTTTGGGGGGCAGGCCAAGCGGGACAGGCCAAGAGCATGGGGTAGAAATACCTGAGTTCCTATAGAAGAGGCCCCCCAGGGGGGCCTCCTGAGATGGGCACTGGCTAATGGATGGCAGGTGCATACAGTGGTCGGTAATAGAGGCAGGAGTGTAGTCAGGCATGGGCTGGGAGGTGGGGAACAGGGAAGGTGAGGCCGAGACGTCAGCCGGAGACAGCTCACAATGGTCCTGATGTCAAATGAAGATGTGGGTTTTGCCCTGGAAGTGTACTTGTGGGTGTTTTGAGCAGGGTGCATCTGAAGTCCCCAAGACTGTGCCTTGCAGTGACTTGGCAGGAGGACTCACGGGCTCAGCATGTAGTCGCACTCACAGCTAAGACTTGTCACAGCAAAAGGATACGGAGTACGAACAGCAGAGAGAAGAGGGGCACAGGCGAAGTCTGGGGGAGACCAGGCACAAGTTTCCAAGGGTCCCGCATGGAGTCACCCAGGACGTGCTCAATTACCCTGGCCATGGGTGGTGACAACATGCGTGAGATGCTATCTCCCAGGGATGCTCATGGGAGACTCAGCACCCAGGGATTTTATTGGGGGGCTGGTCACGTAGACAACTTTGGTCTAACACTTACCAAAATTCCAGACTCCCCAAAGGAAAGCAGGTGTTTGGCATAAACCATGTTGTTTGCACAGTTTAAGCACAGCAAGCTCTTCTCATCGGTTAGGGTGGGGACCAACTGTCATCTCAGTTCCCAGACACCAGCCAAAAGCTAGCTTGCAAGCAGGCCTTTTACGGGTAGCAGTCGCAGGCCTGCTCTGCCAACTCTTCTCTGCACGCAGGGGACTGACGCAGTGAGGCCGGCCTGGACACACACGGGAAAGCTGGACTGGGGAGGAGTCCATGTCACATGCAGGCAGGGGGACCAGGGAGACAGCCTAGGCAAACGTCTTCTAGAAAGGAGATGAGGCCTGGCCTAGGAGAGCTGTCTTAATTAGACTTTTGGTCATAAGTACCCATGTCAGAGTGGCTCAAGAAAATAAAGGAATATTCAGTACACGGAGTCACAAGTGTCTTGCAGAGCTAACTCAAGGGAAAAACATTCCACTGAATGACTCAGGAGACCAGAATTGGCACCCGTGATGCTGCCGGGGAGGAGGACAGGCTTCTCTTGGCTTTCTCTCTCTGGGACTGTGGGATTTCTCTTTCTGCTTCTCTCAGTGCACCCTCTTCTGCCCCCTGTCCCTGCAGATTGATTTTCTTTATGTCTTTGTGCAGTGGACAGGCCCTGTCCCTCTTGTATTGACATATTCTCTGTTCTTGTGAGCATCTGGGACTGACACCAGCCTCTCTTAATGGCAATTGCAGTTTCCCGGGAGAGGGAATCTGACAGATGCATCTTGGGTCAGGTGTCCTGTCACCGCACTTAACCAGGACTGGGCACAGGGGACTGTGCAGGCTTAGCCCGGCTGCCCTGTGAATGGGTACAGGAGGCGAGGAAGAGAACGGTCTCACGGTTCCTGAATCCCAAATGGGGACCAGTCATTTGAGACAAATCTGATGGCTCTGAATCCAGTTAGGGGGATTAATAAAGTACCTGGAAAATTGAGAGGGTGTGAATTTGACATCACGTTAGTGGAAAAATTTTAGAAAAATTTGCTTGTGCAATGATCATAAAATCAAAGGTAGTAGGTTCTGCTGTCCAGGGAAACTCATTCTGCTACTTCTGGTAGTTCTGAGAGTGAGTGAGAGGTCAGGAATACACAAACTATTCCCCTCGCCGTCACTATGGGACACTTGTCCTAGTCCGTTTCATGTTGCTCTAAAGGAATACTTGAGGCTTGGTAATTTATAAAGAAAAGGAGTTTATTTGGCTCAAGGTTCTGCGGGCTGTACAAGCAGCGCGGCACAGGAACCTACAGGAAGCCCCCAGGTGAGGGCTTCAGGGAGCTTCCACTCACGGCAAAAGGTGAAGGGAGCAGGCACCAACCGGGAGAGGAAGACGGAGGGAGGGAGGTGCCAGGTTCTTGTGAACAATCAGGTCTTGTGGGAACTAAGTGAGGGAGAACTCACTTATCACCATGAGGATGGCAGCCAGCCCTGCATGAGGGATCCGCTCCCGTGACACAAACACCTCCCACTAGGCCCCGCCCCCAACACTGGGGATCAAATTCCACCATGAGATTCGGAGGGGCAAATATCCAACTCTATCAACACTTACTAATAGGGAGTTCCTTTTTTTTTTTTTTATTTATTGGGGGAAAACTACAAAGCATTTACAGTACAATGTTTACAGTCACAATTTGTAGTGAGCTGATTTCCCAAAATATATTACCACTCAAGTTGACTTATCTTGTTACATTCAAAAATCTACTCTGTCAAAGTTCCACCAGGGATAATGAGGCAAAGGTGGGTGGCTTTCTCAGGCTCACACAGCATGTCCTTAGCATCTCTCATCCACTGATTCAGTAAACATTTACGGAGCTCCTAATGGGAGAGTGTTGATCTTCGGGGCAGGGGCCCAGAGAGGAGCAAGTTTGCTGTCTACTTTGAAGAGCTTACCTAGTTCAAGACACAAATGCGAATGTCTGAGGCGATGGATATCCCGGTTATCCTGATTTGATCATACGCATTGTATACAGGTATTGAACTATCACATGTACCCCCAAAACATGTGCAACTACTGTATATCAATAAAAATGGATATAAAAAAAGACATAGGCGTGTAAATGGGATAGTAAAGGACTTAACAGAGGAGCAGCAGTCAGGGTTTTTTAGTCGCAAGCAACAGAAATGAACTTTGGGTTACGTAAGCAAGAAAAAGAGGAGCTAATTGGAAGGATATGGGGCAACTCACGGAATCAAAGAGAAACGGCAGCACAGGCTTTGCACAGCTTGGGAAAGCGAGCAGCTCCAAGGATCCAGTGAGCAGGAGAGAAGGGACGTTTCTTCAGGGCTCCAGTGTCAGGACAAGGATGGAGATGTCCCAATGGGATTGGTGCCTACGTGTGTGTTTGTGCATGAGTCCCTGAGTGTGAGTGTGTGTGTGTAACCAGAGGGCACTCTGGAAGGGTATCTTCAGCCTGATCTTTTTTTTTTGCCAAAACATACAGCAATATTTTTGTTGTCAGTTAATTTAATTTCTTTTAGGTGAGAAGACATTATACTCAATACCCCGGTGGCAGTTTCCGACAGGAAGAGGGCTGCACCAGGCCTGGTCCGGTGGCTGGCGGCTCTATTCCCAGTGCCGTGCGACCCACACAGCTGCTCACAGGGGAGTCACAATGTGTGTGAAGAAGTTGGGTGAGGGCATGGTTCCAGGGCTGGCTGGGGACCGTTCCACCTGCACTGGGAGGGGTCATCTGGTGGCGAATCGGTTCTGTGCTTGTCCCCTGCTCTCGACTCCTTGGCTTGGTCTCCCTCAGCCTCCTCTAGGGCTGTGAAAAGGCAGGACCTGGTCTGAGAACCTCACAATTACTGCATTGCACGCTCTGGGCATGCAAGCCGAGCCACCAGCAGATTTCTAGCTCTAGGTTCAGCCTTTCATCTCCTAGGATGAAGGGAATGGCTGAGACTAGGCCTGCCTGGGTGAGGACTCCTGTCATTAGGCTGAAGTGGGAGGCACGTGAGTCTTCCTTGCAACAAAAGGAGCCCTTCAGGCAGCCACTCGCAGTATCTGATAGGCAGGCTGGGTCTGGGCCCCAGGGGCGGAGCAGTCAGGAAGGAGGCCGCACACTCTCTCTGCCTTTGCCAGGCACTGCAAGGACCCACTGTGTGGATTGAACTCAATTCAACCAGCATCAGTAACTCTGGCTCTCAGACTGCAGTTCGACGAGAAGAGCCACATCCCACCTTCCCCGTGTGCGTGCCTGCCGGCCAGAGACCACCAGAAACACACATGGAGCTTAATGAAGCTGGGTTTGATTGACCGACTGCAGCACGGAAGAACATCCACCCCAGGGAAGTAGGCGGCATCCCAGTATGAGGGGTTAGGGAGGACTCAGGGGACTTGGGCTCGCGTTAGGTGATTTTGACAGGGCTTAAGGAAGTGGAGCTTTGCTCTGGGTAGGACACTGGCGACGGTATTCTGTGATTTGGTATCTTAGTCATCCTTTTCTATAAGGTGAGAAGAACAGAGGGTGGCTAAAGCTGTGATGGATAAAGAAGCAATAGTCACTCACGATAGGCAGGATTGGGCGATATTTGGTGATTTTCATGGCTTGGACAAGGTTCATGTTCTGCCTGTGCTCAGACGCGATTGTGAGGGGTCTGGTTATGTCTCGAGGCATCTCCACATCCAGTGCTGACGCCCTATGAATCCGTTCACGCTCAGCAGCAGAGCACCAGGGCCTCGCTGAGAATGCCGGGCCAGCTCTGGGCTGCTGGGGCTGCTGTCCTCTTTCTCACCCTGGCAACCTTCCCTGACGTTTCATTTTGTCCCCTCTGTGCCACGTCCTGAGCATCGGGAGTCCAGGGAGGAAACAGCCAGAGTCACTACCCCAGAGAAGCTCTCAGTCTTAGAATAGAGTCAGACGCATCTCTAGTGGTGGTAATATTCTCAGTTCACAAACGCAGCAGTGCCAAAAAGTAAAATTCTATTTTTCTGTGATTCAGCCCAATTTCTGTTTCAAGCTTCCCATTCAGCTGAGTGATAGAAACTTATTATCAATGGCTGTGGTCTGAATGTTTTTGCCCCCCCCCCAATTCATATGTTGAAATCCTAACCCCCTAGGAGATGGTATGAGGAGGTGGGGCCGGCAGGAGGTGATTAGGTCATGGGGGTGGAGCCCTCTGAGTGGGATTAGTGCCCCATAACAGAGGCCCAGAGAGCTGCCTGGCCCCTTCCACCACGTGAGGACACAGCAAGAAGACGCCATCTGTCAGTATCAGCCAGGAAGCAGGCCCTCACCAGACACCGGATCTTCCACTGCCTTGGTCTTGCACTTCCCAGCTTTCAGCGTTGGGAGAAACAAGTTTCTGTTGTTTATAAACCACCCAGTTGGTGGTATTTTACTGTGGCAGCCCGAACGGTAGACTGAGAAATCAGTCATTGTCTTCCTGGCTTTCCCCATGGCTACATCTCCATGTTCAGGAAGACTGAGACAGTGGTAGGGTCAGGGCCGACAATTTGAAGTAAAAATTCTAGGTGACGGTGTCAGGGTGAGGAAGGGGGAAAAGAGGGTGGACAGTTACAGAGAGTCAAATTATGCTTAGGTCTGGTCCTAGACAGAGAGGTGTATTTACAGATTTATGCTGAGAATTGCCTTAAAAAGTGTATTTACTAATAATTTAAAGATACAGAAACTAAAAGTAGAAAATATAACTTCCGATCCAGTAAAGGAAAAATACCATATCTACAAGAACAACAAAAAACCTGATCAAGCCAATGGAAAACAAGGAAAGTAAAATTAAAAAACATAAAGTTGGGAAAACAAAATAAAATACAAGAAATAAATATAACTACATTATCAATTATAATAATGCAAACATATTAAACATATCAATCAAAAGTCTTAAGTTTGATTTTGACAGAAGCAGCCATATACCCTTTAAGAACAAAAGAACTAAAACTAAATGAGACTAAAATATTAAAAATAAAGAGATCGAAACCAATAACAGGCCCACAAAAGAAATACAGTCATCTGTCGCTTAACGACAGGGATACATTCTGAGAAATGCGTTGTGGGTCCATTCTGTCATCGTGCGAACATCATAGCGTATGCTCACACACACCTAGCTGGTAGAGCTACTGCACACTTAGACTGTAGAGTGTAGCCTACTGCTCCTAGGGTACAAACCTGTGCAGCCTGTCAATGTGCTAAATACTGTAGGCAACTGTAACACGATGATAAGTGTTTATGTATCTAAATGTACCTACACATAGAAAAGGGACAGTAAAAATACTGTAGAAGAATGGTATGCCTGTGCCACCTGTACACCTGTGCAGGCACCTACCATGAATGAAGATTTCAGTGAAGTTGCTCTGGGTGAGTCAGTGGTGAGCGGTGAGTGACTCCGAGGTCTAAGACATCACTGTACACTGCTGTAGACTTTGTACCACTGTACACTTAGGCTGCACTAAATGTATAAAGGATTTTTTCTTTAATGATAAATTAACTTGAGCTTGTTGTAACCTCTTTATCAACTTTAATATTTTTAACTTTTTGACTATTTTGTAATAACACTTAACTTACATTGTACAGCCATATAAAAATATTTTCTTTTTTTGTATCCTTATTCTATAAGCTTTTTTCTACTTTTAATTTTTTTTTGTTGTTTTACTTTTTAAACTTTTTTTACAACTAAGACATGAACACAGGGTCAGGATCATCGATATCACTGTCTTCCACCTCCACATCCTGTCCTGCTGGAAGGCCTTCACGGGCAGTAACGGGCATGGAGCTGTCATCTTCTGTGATAGCAGTGCCTTCTTCTGGAATATCTTCTGAAGGACCTGCTGGAGACTGTTTTACAATTAACTTTTTTTTTAATAAGTAGAAAGAGTACATTCTAAAATAACGTTAGCTAGGTGCGGTGGCTCACATCTGTAGTCCCAGCTACTCTGGAAGCTGAGGTGGGAAGGTCGCTTGAGGCCTGGAGTTCAAGACCAGCCTGGGCAACATAGGGAGACCCTATCTCTAAAAGTTAAAAAAAATTTAGCTGGACATGGTGGC
>CAUYRT010069303.1:0-36133 GCA_963574885.1 Lepilemur ruficaudatus | reverse complement strand
TTTGGTTCTTTTTTATGATATCTATTTCTGTTGAATGTATCAGTCAAATAATAAATTGTTTTCTTGATTTTGTTGAATTGTCTGTATTCTTTTGTATTTCACTGAGTTTCCTTAGGATTATTATTTTGAATTATTTTTCTGGCATTTCATATATTTCCTTATGATTGAGGTCCACTACTAGAAAATTATTCTTTTCCTTTGCAGGTGACATGTTCCCTTGCTTTTTCATGGTTGATATGTCCCTACCTTAATTTCTGTACATCTGATGGAAAAGTCACCTCTTCCAATTTTATGGACGTTTCATAGGGAAAGACATTCATATGAGTGTGTCTTGGGGTGTTTGGTTGGGTGTGTGGCCTTGGTTCTATGTGAATGCAATAGTGTAGTCTCCATGTAGTTTCTTCAGCTATAATTCACACTAATGGTATTTGTGAGTTTCTCAATGGCTTAGGCTGAAGAGAGTTTGTGGCAACAGTGCAGCTTTGCCACAGGTAGGTTTCCTGGGCTGTTTCTCAGGTCAGGGGTGCATGTGTGCATATAGTTGGTTTGCCACCTTGGGGTCTAGCTTGCTGAGGTTGGGGCCATAGGAACATAGGCAGAAGGTTACTTTGGTCACTTGGCTGGCCTGGAGATGTGCCAACCTGGAGTGGCCTGTGAGACTGTTCTCAGGCCCAGGACATAGGTTCACAGCTGCTTGACTGGTTTGGGGAGGTGTCTGCCAGGGTCAATCCATAGGGCTCTCTCTCAGTCAGGCCCAGGATGCAAGCACAGAGCTGCTCAGTCCAGCCTGGGTGCATGTCTACTGCAGGCAGCCTGTGGTGCTTGTCTCAGGTCTGGGATGCAGGTGCAAAGCTGAGCCAGCTTACAGGTGTGCTCACTGGGGGCAACCCACAGGGCTGTTTATCTGGCCCTTATTGTGGACACAGGATTGTTGGACAGGTTGGAAGTTATTTCTGCAAGGGGCAAGGCCCAAGCTCTGTGTAGCTGGGTGCACTCCAGAGGTGGCTCAGGTTTCCAGGTGGCCACATGCTATAGTAGTTTGGTTCACAGGAGGTGGCTAGGGGGTGGGAAGTGCATACCTGTGCCCCTAATCCAGGACAATGCAACTGCATAATTCCTGGCAGCTCTCCAAACGGGCTCAGGGTTTGTGAGAACTGTAAGATTCTTCTATTGTAAGGACTGTAAGTTTTTGCAGTAACAATGGGGGTTGGTGGAGATCTTCTGTTTACCTTTTCTCTACAATGGGAAGTTCCTCCTGACTCCAGTCAGATCTGATCTGAGCAAGGAGGTTAGAGCAGTAGAGGCCCAATGCATCCACACTGCTCTCCTAATTTTCCAATCCCCTTAGGTGCATTTCCACTCCCCCACTGCACTCCAGTGTTCTCCCTTCAACACACCAGTCAAATCTTAGCTGTTTATTCATTACCTTGGTCCTTTCTTGTAGGGGTGATGAATGCCAGGAATCTCTAGTTAGCAACCTTGTTGATGCCACTCTCACTAGTTTTATTTGTATTAATAGATGAGCAATGGAGACTAAGAGAGGCAATAGCATAGTAGACAAGTGCCTTCTCTCGAGCATTGGACTCCCTGGATTCAATTCTGTTGTTTTTTAACTGTATGATTTTAAGCAAGATGCTTAACTCAGTACGTCTTAGTTTCCTAAACTTTAACAATGGACACTCCAAGGATATCTGGCTTTCTTTGAGAGAGCTGTCAAAATTAAATGTATTAATATGTTTACTGAAAAAATGTATTTAAGAAGTATTAGATATTTTAATGAGGTGACTTGACCAAGGTCAGACATCTAGAAGGATAGCCAAGATAACTGTGGGAATATAGAACACTTGGTATTTCTATGGGGTATACAAAAATGTACTATTTGTGATATTATCTCTTTTTCAAAACTCATTCAAAAACATACATTTGTATTTAGCACAATTTTTATTTCTCAGAATGCTCAGACTTCAATTAATAGTTTGGTTTTCTACTTCAGCAAAGCTCTCTCTTCAAAAGATATACTGTAGGTACTGCAGTGCTTTAGGGTATTATTACAAACATGGGTTTTCATTGTACTATTAAGTCAGAAATACTACTTAAAAGATATTCCAGGTGATAGGCTACCAAAAGAAAATGAGTTTTTACTAAACCTTGCATTCTCTATGAATTTTTCAAGACTGCAAGGTAAAAAATTAAAAAAAAAACACCCAAAGCTCTCTCAAGAACCAGTGAGGTTAACTGTATGTTATTTTATTGTAATTCAAACAAATGGTAAACTGAAATGTCATCTGACACTATTTTCTATTTCTCCTTTAAATTACATATTAGATTTATAAATATCAGATATAAAATTTACTCATAGATCCCATCATATGGAAAATATTTTAATGACCAGCTATTTTTCATAAAATCATAAAATGAAATTTGTATAGACACTTTTCAGATTCATGACTTCTGAATGATGGTTTCCTATATTCTATATTCCTCATGCATGTATTATCCTAGGGGTAACCCTTTTTATTATTCCTTACATGAAAAATATTACTTGGCCATAATAAATGATTATAATAGTCAATTTTATAAGTCTTGCTCATTCAGAACAGAATTAGGACAAGAAATGATCAGAAAATGGGTAGGCCCCAGGAATGATAATTTAATAAAAATATGCTCTATATGCATATATATATATAAAATGTTTAACCAGAAGATTCATTATGCATATATTCCCCTTGTGACTTAAGTACCTTAGGCTGGGCTCCCCACACAAAAGCAGAGCCTTAAAAAAAAAAGGGCAGTTTATTAATTTTGAAATGTGATTCTGAGGAATGGGAATGGGAATCTTGGAAAAATTAAATATAGAAAGCCAATCTAAGGTTGTATTTTTAAGCTAGTCACTGCTGTAGGTAACTGAAGCTTGGTCCCAATGGGGACGGCTAAAGAACTATGTGGAATGTACCTCTGAATTGTCTGCCCAAAGGATAAAAGAGGGGAGTATTTATCCACTGACTCCTGTCCCTATTGGCCAAGGATGTTAAGTCCCTCAAACTTTCAGGTTTGCACATACCTCAGAGTAGATGAGCAGATTTCCACAGGTGTTCCATGTAGCTGTGGTGTCAGAAAAGCACAGAAAGCTAGAGATACATGGGACAATAGAGGTAAAGTGCTATCCAATAGTGAAGCAGGTGAACTTAAAAATGGCCTGAGAGGATGTGAAGTGGGACACAAGAGGTATCCAATACAGTCCATTCCTTGCAGCACTCAGAGCTACACATATTGAGTTCAATCTGTCACAATCTTCAAGGAAGTAGCCAGCCATCACACTGATACTTGATGCAAAAGATTCAGTGAAACAAGCTACAGTGGTGCTGTAATTGATTTCCAGTCTATAATTGATACTTATACTCCCCCTCTTCCACCACAAATTCTATATTTCTCTCCAATTTGGCCAAACTCTTCAGCGAGTTCAAGTTGTTTGAGTGGTGAGGTGTCCCAGGCCTTCATCCTTAAAGGGTCAGAGTCCTCAGTTGCTTTACCTTGCCAGGCTGTGGTTACTACAATTGTCCCTTTAAGGTTATCACTTCACAGTGAAGCACCAAGAGATGCCTCTATGAATCTAGGAAGGACATACTCTATCCTGCCTCCATTAATAGCTGTAACTCTAGCTCTTTGTCATAGCCAGGGTCAATAGCTCCTTCCAATTTCATGCCTCTGTTTGACTGCTGAGCTGTTGACACAAAGAGCCCTTACGACTAGGTGGTTTTCATAGCTTCAGGTACCTCAACTGCCTAAGCCAGGCCACCACCTCATGGAAGTCATAGTAACTGTGATACTACTCACGTCAGGGTCACTGCCACCAACAATGGGGTCCTTGTCACCAAATACCCTGTGAGTGACACAGTTTCAGATTCCCATCCATAATGACAGGTTGGTTTCTAGGGCCACTTCAGGCAACAACTGACCCCATAAAGCAAACCTGGGACAATAGCATGCACACTTTGATTTTGGTTATATAATTTCAAACAGGAATGAGGGACTAGGAAGAGCAAAACGGAAAATGATGGAAATAAGAGGAAAGACAATGCATTTGTTATCAGTTGGTAACTGTTATGGGCAACTGGGGTGTGATTGCTTTAAGGGAACTTCTGAGAATCTGTGTGGAAGGGACCTCAGAACTGTCAAGCTGAGGGATGGGGGAAAGGAGTATTTATCTGACTCTCATCCTCCTTGGTCACAAGTTGCCCTGTAGGGTGTCTGAGCTCCCTCACACATCCAGGGTAGTTCATGTGTGAGAATGGCTACATGGGCGACTGCAGGTGACCACACAGCAGAGGCAGCAGAGAAACCCTGGGGGCAGGGAGCAAGAGACACACAGTGCAGCTGAAGCAACTGCTGGTCATTCACTCTATGCAACCAGTTGCTGGAGTGAAAAATGAGGCTGAGAGAAGAGCCTTCTAAGGCACAGTGAAATAAGTGCTCTAATAAAGCAATGTGTAAAATACAATGGGAACTTAAATGGGAAAGAAGTGACAAACCTTGGGCTTTGAGGCATGAGTAAAATTGCTGAGGGCTTATTGTAATTGCTTCATCCACTTGTTACCCTTTCTTTTTCTTTTTAAATATCAGATTAATTATGTTCATTATCTTCTGTTCCCCAAAGAGCAACTTTTTTTTTTTAAAGGATAAAGGAGGAAAAAGAAGAGAAAGAAAAGGAGAAGTTAAATATTTTTTTGGTGGCAAAAACTTTTTTTAATGTTAAAAAAAAGTAGTTTGGAGCTAAAACCAAAAAGCATATTTCCCTCTGGACTGTTACTTATACTTTACTGGAGTTGGGAAAAAGCATGAGAAAGCACCTGAGTAAATACACACACTGTGTGTACTCTAGGTATAAGAGAAACTGCTTGATACTGCAGCGAACAATTCAAAACATAGCAAAGAAATGCATTTATGCAAATTTTAACAAAGGGATGATTATTCTGCCGTGGTCCTGAAGTTGAAAAACAAATTTGAAACAGCTATTACAAATATCCACTCTCAAATTCTAAGTTTTTATAGGGTGTATTATTTGTACCTAATGGACAAACTTTCCAAATTTTTGTGGTTTATCTGCATGTTCCTCTCAAAAGGAAAAAGAAAATGTTTACATAATGTATTTTTGTTTGCTTGGTATTGGAAAAAGGAAAATATTTCTTATATAGATGAAAGACAGTTAAGAGATATTTAAAAAACATCTAAACAGATAAAAAGAGATACACATTAGGTTTTAGAAACCTTACAAACCATAACATTCAAATTCAATATTTTATATGCTTGTGATTTTATCTGTAATATTTGTGCTTTGCTTTACCCATATTATGTTTATGATTTATATTTGAACTTGTGATTCAGAGTGATTGATTCACTCCTTGAATTAGGATACTCTTAAATATATCTTTTAAATTTTTTGATAGTTTTATATGCATTTATAAAATTATTTCAGGTAATTTATAAATAAATCATTCTATATTATTTTAAATATGCCTTTCCTATCCCAAACTGTTAAACTATCACTATATCAAATTAATTAGTTGCCATTATCAATTTTTAAAATAATTTCTGAGTTTATCTAAGATGCTTAACATGCCACCATGATATGTAGTCATGAAGATACTTATAGTGCCTTTTGTAAAAGGCAACATTTATCTTACACCAGCTCTCTTTTCAGATAAAGATTATATTTAATAAATGAAAAGAATGAGTTGATAAGCCACATTAACCTAGCACTAGTGATCTCAATTTAAACTTGAAGTTAACTCCACTTAATTTACAGCTTATTTTACAACAGTATTTTATTAAGGTATAATTTACATACAGTAACTTCCTCCACAAAATGTTCTTGAAATTCATCTACGTTGTTCCATGTATCAGTAGTCGTTTTTTGTTTTTTTTTTTAGTAGTATTCTATTGTCTGACGTACTGCAGTTTATTTATCCATTTTCCTGTGGATGGAAATTTGATTGTTTACAGTTTTGTGCTATCATGAAAAAAGCTGCTATGAATATTCATTTTTCTTGGGTACAGATTTAAGAATAAAATGGCTGAATCATAGGGTAGTGCAGGACAGTTCTCTGGGTGGCCTTGGAGAAACCCAGTTGTCCCCCACTTCTGGCTTGTTGTTTACAAGAATGAAGGTAGAATGTCCAGGAAATGTAATATCCTGTAATAGGAAAGGACTGGTTGGAAGAGCCTGTACTGTTCTAGTCTTTCCAAGAAACAAAATATCCTTCAACACTAGCCCAATGAGTCCTGTAACCCTGAGGTATAAACCTGGGGTGGGCTGCTTTCCACCATACCTCAGCTATGATGGTACAAGTGGAGCACATGCAGATGAGACACCATCCACCCCAGGCAGCTTTCCTTTTTGTTTTTTTCAGAGAGTCTTTCAGTGTTGCCCTGAGTAGAGTACAGTGGTGTCATCATAGCTCACAGCAACGTCAAATTCCAGGGTTCAGGCGATTCTCTTGCCATGCCCTCCTGAGTAGCTGGGAAAACAGGCATGTGCTACGATGCCTGGCAAATTTTTCTGTTTTTAAGTAGAGACCAGGATCTCCCTCTTGCTCAGGCTGGTCTCGAACTCCTGAACTCAAGCAGTCTTCCTGCCTCAGCCTCCCAGAGCGCTAGGATTATAGGAGTGAGCCACCGCACCTGGCCCAGGCAGCTTTCCTGAGACTTTGGGGGCCAGCTTGCAATGAATCCTAGTCTTCTGTTGTCCCTTGAAGCCCATCTATGTGTAATAAAATTGCTGCATGTAACTTGTGTGCCTGGGTGTTTCGTGACACCAGACTCAGACAAGTTTATAACTAGCGTACAGTGAACCTGTTTCACAAATAGGTGTGTATTCAGCTTAATAAGAAATTGCTGTACAGTCTTCCAAAGTGATTGTACCATTTTACCTTCCTACTCACAACTGTATGAGAGTTCCAGTTATTCCACATCCTCATTACTGCTTTTTAAATTTTAGCCATTTAGCCATTGTGTATATTTTGCATTTTTAGTCATTTAGTGGTATCTCGTGGTTTTAATTTCCATTTCCTTGGTAATTAGTGAGGTTGAGTCATCCTACATACTCATTGGCGTTTTGTATGTTTTCTTCTGTGAAATGTTTGTTCAAGTCTTTTGCCCTATTAATTGGCTTGCCTTTTTATTACTGCTTGTGGTTCTTTAAATATTCTGTGTATTTTGAATATTCTCTCCCAATTTGTGGCTTGCTCTCATTTTTTTTAAGAAACTGGGTCTTGCTATGTTTCCCAGGCTGTCCTTGAACTCATAGCCTTAGGCAATCCTCCTAAGTATGAATACCTGGGACAACAGGTGTGTGCCACCATGCCGAGCATTGATGGAGGCTTTTGATGAGCGTAAGGGTTTAATTTTGATGAAGTCCAGTGTATCATTTTTTTCCTTGGTTAGTGTGTTTTATGTCCTGTTTGAAAAAAATCCTTATCTATCCTGGATTGTAAAGATTTTCTCCTAGATTTTTAGTTTTATTTCACTAATCACATTTAGGCTAATTTTTCTGTAGGATGCAAAATAAGGGTCAAGCTTTTTACCCCATGTTTTTTAAGTTATTCAAACACCATTTTCTTTTGTCTTTTTATAATGTTTTTTTTAATTTCAGCATGTTATGGGGGTACACCTGTTAGGTGTGTATATACCTATCCCCTCCACGCCCCTCCCATCTGCCTGACACCTGATGAATGTTACTACTATATGTGCACTTAAGTGTTGATCAGTCAGTACCAATTTGATGATGAGTACATGTAGAGCCCGTTCTTCCGGTCTTGTGTCACCTCACTTCAAATAATGGGATCAAGCTCAATCCAGGATAATATAAGCAGTGCTAGCTCACTGTCATTTCTTAAAATTGATTTTATTTTTTGTATATGGCTAGAGATAGGTGGTCTAGTTTTATTCTTTTACATATGGATATCCAATTTTCCTGGCCATATTTATTGAAGAAACTGTCCTTTTCCCAATATATGTTTTTGGTGACTTCGTCAAAAATGAGTTCATGGTAGATGTTTGGATTTATTTATGGAACCTATATTCTGTTTGATCATTCTATATGTATGTTCTTAAGCCAATACTGTGTTGTTTTGGTTACTTAGGGCTCTGTGCTATAATTAGAAGTCAGTTAATGTGATGCCTCCAGTTTTGTTTGTTTTGCTCAGGATAGCTTTAGCTATTCTGAGTCTTTCACGGTTCCATATAAATTTTAGGAATTTTTTTTTCTATTTCTGTGAAAAATGCCATGGCTATTTTTATAGGAATTACATTGAATCTACAAATTGCCTTAGGTAGAATGGACTGTTAAACGAGATTGATTCTTTAATTTGTGAACATGGAATATTTTTCCCTTTTTTTGTGTGTCCTATTCAGTTTCTTTCATCAGTGTTTTACAGTTTTCTTTTCAGAAATATTTCACTTCATCAGTTAAATTTATTTCCGGTCTTTTATTTTATTTGTAGCTATTGTAAATGAGATTACTTTCTTGGTTTATTTTTCAGATTGTTTGCTGTTGGCATATGGAAATGCTACAAAGTTTTGTGTGGTGATTTTGTCTCCCACAATTTAACTAAAATTGTTTATCAGTTTTAGAAGTTTTTTTTGGTGGAGTTCTTAGATTTTTCTAAATATTCTATCATATAATCTGCTAACAAAGATAATTTCACTTCTCTTCCAATTTGGATGCACTTTATTTCTTTCTCTTATTTGATTCCTCTAGCTAGAATATCCAGCAACATGCTGAATAACAGTGGTGAAAGTGGGCATCCTTATCTTGTTCCAGATCTTAAAGGAAAGGCTTTTGGTTTTTTCTCATTCAGTATGATGCTAGCTGTGGGTATGATACATATGGCTTTTATCATGTTAAGTTTCTTCTATACCCACTCTTTTGAGTTTTTATCATGAAGGGATGTTGAATTTTATCAAATAATCTCAGCATCAATTGAAATAATCATATAGTTTTTGTCCTTCATTATGTTTATGTGATGTATCACATTGATTGATTTGTGTATGTTGAACTGTGTGCGTCCATGGGATGAATCTAATTTGATCATGATAAATGGTCTTTCCAGTGTGTTGTTGAATTTGGTTTGCTAGTATTTTGTTGAGGACATTTGCATCTACAGTCATTAGACGTATTGGTCTGTAGTTTTCTTTCTGTGTGTGTCTTTGTCTGATTTTGTTGTAATGCTAGTGCTGCTCATGGTGAATGAAGTTGGAAGTATGTAATTTTCCTCAATTTTTTGGAATAATTTGACTATGATTGGATTAGATTTTCTTCAAATGTTTGATAGAATTTAGCAGTGAAGCCATCAAGTCCTGGGCTTTTCTTTGATGGGAGACTATTATGGCTTTGATTTCATTATATGTTATTGGCCTATTTATGTTTTGCATTTCTTCATGGTTTATTCTTGATAGGTTGCATGTGTCTAGGAATGTATCGATTTCTTTTAGATTTCCCAATTGATACATTATTGCTTATAGTACTCTCTAATAATCCTTTTAATTTATGAAGCATCAGTATATTATGTCTCTTTTACCACTATTTATTTTATTTAATTTGGTCCCCTCTCTCTTTTTCTTAGTATGGTAAAGATTTATTTCTTTATCTTTTAAAAAACTACCTTAAATTTTGTTCATGTTTTGCTTTTTTTTTTTTTTTTGGTTTCAATATCATTATTTTTGCTCTGGTGTTTGTTATCTCTTTTCTTCTATTAATTTTAGGTTTGATTTGTTCTTGCCATTCTAGTTCTTTAAGGCAAATTATTAGGTTGTATATCTGAAGTTTTTCTATTTTTTTGATGTAGGTGCTACAAAATTTTTGTGCACACTACAAACAATAATTGCTATGAACTTTTCTATTAGTAATTATTTGCTTTGCTCCATAGGTTTTGGCATATTATGTTAACATTTTCATTTGTTTTAAGAATTTTTAAATTGTATTTCCTAATTTCTTCACTGACCTTCTGGTCATCCAGGAGCATACTGTTTAACATTCCTGAGTTTGTATAATTTCCGGAGTTCCTGTAGACAAAGCACGAGGCTCCTAGCCCCCCTGGGGCACTTCCCATAAATCCACTGACTGTCATATCCAAACTCTAATGGCAGGCACCATATTGCTTCTCTACCCACCATGCACCATTGTCCTCATCAGGGACCTTCAACTCCACAGGTTTCACCTTGCACATTTCCACACAAATATTTCCCAACTTCAACTCAGACTGCAGGAGCCACAGGGGTTCAGTGGATCCCAGGGTAGCTGTGTGATTCCAGTGCCTGAACATTCTGGCTGTGTTGCATTCCAGAGGGAGGGATAGAGATGACCACAGTGCTAGAATTTCTCCACTCAGACTCTTTTTCTCCCTTTGCCTCTCCCACCTGCAGCTGCTGACAGAGACAATAGAGCCACCGCACAAAGGCTTCCACAGAGAGTGGGGCTCATTCCTTTCCTCTTAAGGTCTTGTAGCAGACTGAGAGGGGTTGGACTGTGACCTCCTTATTCACTGTGCCTCCCTGGTGCTTCTTGCACGGTGCCTCCATCGGAGCATGGCACACTCCAAAGCAGAGGGACATGAAACCTGCTTGAATACCTCATAGGCAATGCTTCTCCCTATCATGATCAAGGATTGGTCGCCGGGGACCCAGGGATAGGCCTAGAGGCCAGATCCCATACCCCCAAGTTTCCATCATGTTGCTTGGGGACACAGAAGGGAGATTTGCAAAATAATCTTGGGAGGTGAGGGAGCCCGAGCCAATGTGAGCAGAACTGAGAGGAGAGTGCAGTGTGGTTCCTAGCCATAGTACATTCGTGGAATATCTTTCTCACCACAGGAAAGCTGAGCTCTCAGACTGAGCTGGGATCCTGGGTAAGGAGGCTCCTTAGTCCACAGCACAATCCCCAGAGGGAAACTATGGAGCAGGGGAGGGGAAAAAAGAGTGAAACCTGTTTAAGAAAGTCAGACTGTGAATCTCAGACAGTCCCAACTCCATAAGCAGACTTTCTGGTTGGATGGGGCTACTTCAGCCTCTCCCTGGCAGCTTCATCCAGAAGCTCAGAGCAGATCTTTGACCCCTGCTACAAGAGCAACCTTGTCAACTTTTTAACTGGTAAAAATTATTTAAAAATTATCATCTGTATTACCTGGAAATTGTCCTAAGAGCATAATAATGTAGAAATATTATTTCAAAAAAAATCCGCTAAATAGTGTTAAAACAGAGCATGTGTAGTATTTGAGCTATGACCTATTCCCTTACCTGGCCCCCTCCCCTGATCCATGTTACAGAGGCTATACTGTAGCTACTTTATTCCTGGAAGGTGCAGCAAAGATGACAAGGGCTCCTTCTCCTCCAGCTCCAAGTCTGAGCTATGATTTCACTCTGCAGCAGTCAGGCTGCTTTTGTTTCCCATCCCCTAGCCCTGTCTGGCAGAAGCTCTCTTCTAGGCATAGCTGAAAAGATTGAATCTCTCTTCTCACACCCAGCCTCACTTGTAAGTTGGGAGCTGTACTCCACTCATGTTGGGGTGAAAATAGGGCCCCAGTTGACCAATTCCAGATCACTGCAAGAAGACCAAAGGCTGACACTTTCTTACACCAATGTACACTATACCTAACGGTATTGCTGAAAACAAGTTAGGTATTAATGAGCACAATTAAGAGGAAAGTAGTAACTCCATGATCCAAACAAAATATGAGAGTATTTGGAAGCTTAACAGAGAGAATCAGGGAAATTGACAACCAAGAGAGCCTTCTTGGATCACAGGCTACTCTGGGGTGCTAACCAGGGTTGGGGCATGAAAGAGAGTGGCTGTGTTTATTCTCTACTAGGTGTTCCTACACAAAAGCAATCGGAGCAGGGTGGGACTGACCTGAGGGCATTCCTAGACACATAGACTCATCAGGAAGGGCATCAGACTTACAGGAAAAAAGGATCAGTTAAATACTACCTCTGACAAAACCTACAAGAAGGAAAGAGAAGGGAAACAGAGGGATAAGAAATATAAAACTAACAGAAAACAAATAAAATAGTAGACTCAGGCTTTAATGGCTCTAACATATCACTTACCTTAAATCTGTGTGGTCTAAATATACCATTTTAAAGGCAGAGATTGATGTACTGACATAGATACAAAGCAAAACAAAACAAAAATAAAACCAAACTATTTACTTTTACTAGTAAATGAGTTCAAATACAGTCAAATAGGAAGGTTGAAATTAAAAGGATAAAAAATATATGCCATGAAAGCATTAAATAAGATCAAAAGTAGGAGTATATTAATATCATATATGAAAAACCATAGCCAATAACATGCTGAAAGAGGAAAGTTGAAAGTATTCCCCCTAAGAACAAAAGCAAGACAAAATGCCCACTGTCACCACTTCTATTCAATGTAGTACTGGATGCTCTAGCCAGAGCAATCAGGCAAGAGAAAAAACAAAGGGCATCCAGATCAGGAACGAGGATGTCAAGCTGTTTTTGTTTGCCAATTATATGATCTTACGCCTAGAAAACCCTTAAAACTTCTCCACAAGACTCCTAGAATTGATAAATGAATTAAATGAATTCTCAGTTTACAAAATTAATGTACACAAATCAGTAACATTTCTATACTCTAATAATAGCCAACCTGGGAATCAAATCAAGAGCTCAATGTCATTTACAATAGCTGCCAATAAAATAAAATACGTAGAAATATACTTAACCAAAGAGTTAAAAAATGTCTACAAGAAGAAATACAAAACACTGATGAAAGAAATCATAGGTGACACAAACAAATAGAAAAACATCCTGTGCTCGTGGATTGGAAGAATCAATATCGTTAATAAGCCCATGCTGCCCAAAGTGATTTACAGATTCAATGCAATTCCCATCAAAATAACAATGTCATTCTTTACAGAATTAGAAAAACCAATCCTAAATTTCATATGGAATCAAAAAAAGAGCTCTACTAGCCAAAGCAATTCTAAGGGGAAAAAAACTAAAAACAAACAACAAACAAACAAAAAAATCTGGAGGCATCACATTACCTGACTTCAAATTACACTATTAATACAAGGTTATAGTAATGAAAACAATATGGGACTGGTAAGAAAGTGGATGCATAAATCAATGGAATAGAATAAAGAGCCCATAAATAAAATGATATACCTGTAACCAACTATCTATACCTGTCAACCATCTTTGACAAAGCAGACAAAAATTTACACTGAGGGAAAAACATACTATGTACTAAATGGTGCTGGGAAAATTGGATAACCAAATGCAGAAGAATAAAACTGGATCCCTATCTCTCAGCATATACAAAAATTAAGTCAAAAATGGAATAAAGACTTAATTGTAACACCCAAAATCATAAAAATTCTAGAAGAAAACTTAGGAAAAAATTTTCAAGATATTGGCTTAGGCAAATAATCTGTGGCCCAAAAAACAAATACAATCAAAAGCAAAAATAAATAAATGAGACTTAATTAAACTAAAAAGGTGGTATGTTTGCAGCTGAATATAACTGCACTCATTCAACCAATAGACCAAAGCATAATAGCTGAGTTCAAAACATACTGTTTACACCAAGTATTTGCATGGGCTGTTGAAACAACAGAATCTGGCCAAATATTTCTAGTGTTTTGGAAATGTTTTAACACTCTAAATCCCATCTGTAGCATTCCGACAGCATGGGAAGAGGTCAAACAACAAGGTACGAATGGCATTTGGTAGAAAATTGTGAAGACATTTGTAAATACATTCAAAGGCTTTAATAGAAATTTTGCTGTTAATAAAATAGTAAGTAACAACATATTAATGCTTGGGAAACAGGTAGAATTAGATATTGATGTAGAGGATATTCACAAATTTGTTGGCGTTGAGGCTGAAAAGCTTTCCAATATGAAGAAGATCAAACTGGAGGAAGTAAAGAAGTTGAGACAGAGGAAGAAGTTATGCCTGAGTCAGCAATAATGCTCATGATTATGTAGAAGCTAGCAAAGGTGTTAGCTACTATCAGCAGTGGCTCAAAGATGTTAGTGAAAATGGACATCAATTAGGAAAAGGAGAGATTCACAAGAGGTGACAGGCAGATATAGGATGCTCTTGGTTGCTATAGAGAAATATATAATGAAAAGAAGGAATAATCTGTGCATGAAAATTTGATACTTTCCTGAAGAACACCACACCTGCTAATCCATCAAGAAATGCCACTTCCTCAGTGCCTTCTACCAGAGATTCTGAAGCCTCATCAGAAGAGAGAGATTGATGACCCTGTTGCTGTAGCATGCTCATCATGCAGCAGTTAATTTTAGTGCAGTGCCTCACACATTCTTCAAGTCCTCTGTTTTTTCAGCTGTGCACATTAATGGTAAGTACACACGCATTCTGTTTTTCACTTTCAGTACAGTATTCAATAAATTTCGTGACACATAGTCAACACTTTATTAAAAATAGGCTTTGTGTTAGATTATTTTGCCCAAGTATAGGCTAATGTAAATGTCCTGAGCACATTTAAGCTAGGCTAGGCTAAGCTATGATGTGTGGAAGATTAGATGTATTAAGTGCATTTCTGACTTGTGGCATTGTCAACTTATAATGGATTTGTTAAAACATAAACCTCATTGTAAGTTGAGGAGCATCTGTATGTTGTTTATCTATGCCTAGATTATCCATATATTTTTTCTTCAGATATCTAAAATGTCAAAATGGCAATTGCATTATAGAAAAGCCTGCACAGATTTATAGTAGTATCCAAATTAAAAGAGTGTAGATATAAGAAACACTAATTTCTCACTCTTCTAAAGTGGCATTTGAAGACACTCTCTATAAGTGATGCCACTGGGAGTGAACATGTTACCAAAAATATTAATAATTTAATTTTTTCTTTTCTATATCATTCAAGTAAGATGATGTATTTTTTTCTTTTTTGCCATAGCTACAAGGAAGCTCAAATTTATATGACAGATATGAAAATTAGGAAATCTTTTCTACCTGGCAATATCTTTATTGTTTAGCTGATATTATTCCACTTTAATATATAACTTCACTGATAATATTTGTCTCAGATTTTGTTCAAAATTCTCAGTAATATGTAAAAATATGATGTGAAAATATGTGACATAGCATAAACAGATGCATTCTCCATATATAAAAGAAATTGTTAAGGCTAAAGCCACAACCCTGTTAGTCAACACGCAGGGTCCTTGCCTTCCTTGCCTGCTACCCCACTCTTCTCATTGCCTAGTAGCTGTCGGATCAGTCATTATTATTCCAGGTTTGATTGCCTTTCAACACATACATATGCTCCCATAGAAAATATATAAATTTTTGTGTGCCATTTTTAAACATAAATGGCATACCGTACATATCTTCCTTTAACTTTTTAAAAAGTTCAGCTATATTGCTGAAGGGTCTTGTCATAAAATCTATGTAGATCTAAAGCTCTAAATCTACCTAAGTGCATGTGCTTGTGTGTGTGTGTGTGTATATACATATGTGTGTGTGTCGATGCATGTATGTGTGTGTACAAACAAATGTACATCCCTGATTTTTGATGATATATTTATTGTCACTCTTCAAGCACATATTAAATACCAATCATATATGACGTCACACAGTGCAATCCAAGGAAAGCATCCTATATCATTATCCTATAAATTTGTGACTAACACAATATTCTCTGGGAAGTGTGAAATATTTAATGCGTGTTTGAATTATGTCTTGCCTGACTTGTGGATACATTTAAAAGGCACACTATTGTGCAGCTTGATTATTTTCCTTTGCTTTGAGCTGACTCATCCTGTGTATGTCCTAGAATTAAAAGTTCTATGGGAGTTGAAAGAAGCTGTAATAAAGAGCAGCTGATTTTGAAGATTTAGTTTCCTGTTTGATAACCTTATCAGTACACTACCAGATGTTACAGTAATCATCTTCTCCACTGAAGCAGCTGCGATTTTTATGTGCAATACCTAATTGGTCATCATGAGGGCTATATTACTGTCAACTGCAGGAAAAGTCATTGAAATTGGATTAAAGTAAGAACTGGATTATTGCTACATGGGGCCCTAGCAAGCTTTGAGCATTTTTAATTGACTTGGAACCAACAAAGAAGAAAAACAGCTAGACAAGTTGAAATTTGTGTCTGCTCTGCATACTTAGAACATGTAAGAACAGGAAAATCCAGGGAGTGTTCAAGTCTAAAAATTAATTACTATTAAAAATTTCATAAGATTGCATCAAAATGATGGTTTAAGTAAATCTAAAGAAAAATGAAATTTATGTAAAGACAGCTAAAACTCACTAGAACAATAGAAAGGAAGGAGAAATAACCTATGTTTAGTGTATATTTTCTGTCAAGCTCTAAACTAGGCACTATGAGGTATAATATTTTATTTTAATTTCTGAGGAATCAAAATTAAATAGAAGAAGACTGTTTCATTGTACTATGAAATATCATCCCAGCTACTTTCTCTCCATTTTTTTTCTGGCAAGCTTTATAAGAATTAGTTGCAGCATAAATAGATTTTCTGTCCAACAGAATAGATAAGCAGACTTGTGCCTATACAGATAGGAACATCTGGTGTCTCAACCATTATGCTATATTCTGATTTTCTAAAATGTCTTCACTCTGTAGAAGCAAATAAATGAAGCAATGAGATCAGTTAAAGTTTAGAAAGACTTTTGAATTATTTATGCACACAATTCATGCTTTTGCATTTTCTTTGTAAATAAGGTTCACATGTGTACACAGTGCTGGATTTGGAGAAGTAGACACAAAAAAATATGAGACTTGCTTTTACAATAAAACACTAATATTTTTTAACATTAGGAAAAATGCTTCTTATGTAAGTGTCTTGTGATATTATTGATTCTCACAAAACCAACTATGGTTTAGGTTGAAAGATGAATAGCAGAAATTAGATTTAGATTGAATTAAAAAAATAATCAACTTTATCTTTAGTCACATACCCAGGGTTTCGTGGGGGGAATTGATTAGTTCTCATGAGAGTGAGCTTTTATAAAGGTTTTATAAGCCCTTTAGGTTTGGTTTCTTTCTTTGCACATGTCTCCATTTTTTTTTTTTTTACATTTTCTGCCATATTTTGATGCAGCACAAAAGCCCTAACTAGAAGCCAAAGAGATGCTAGCACCATGCTTCTTGTAGAGCCTGCAGAGTCTAAGCTAAATAAACCTCTTTTCTTTATAAATTACCTAGCCTCAGGTATCTCTCTATAGCAACACAAAACCAACTTGGACAGATACTATGATTTTAAATTGATTACATTGCTTCTAAATATATCATTTATATAATTTTAAAATAAAAATAATAAGAAATTACTTATGAAATTTGTAATTGACTTATTCTTTTTTCCAAATTCTAAAGAGAATATTCTTTTGGGAAAAGCAATTCTACTCTACTGACTTTTGAATTAATATTGGTGATATTGATCACCAGTGGGTATTTCCCAAGAATTAATAGCCAAAGGAGAGCATCTCCTCCCCACTTTCTTGTATTGTCTTCCAAATAATAAAGTTGCTCATCTGACTGCCAACTGTATCCAGAAACACAGATGTTACAATAATCACTTCTCCAATCATTCTTCTCCTCACCCAACAATACAACTACATCCTGCTATTTATAACTCTGCAATACGTATTACTGTAATTTTTCATCTGGAGTATTAAAATAGAATCTTAAACTAATAATGTCCTCAGTCTTAGTAGATTCCATATTCTAATTGAGCCTATTTTTAAAGCACAGATAACCACTATATCTTTTATATCTGTTTAAAAGCGTTAGTGATGCAAAGTAGTCTCTAATAAAGTTACAAGTCCATTTAAATTTCATTGAAATGTTTCCAAATATTTCCCCAATCTAGCTTTCTATACTTAGTTTGCTTTATTATTCTGTGTCCTGTGTTGCATTCACATTTAGACTATGCTTTTCCCAAATATATCACTATTTGAAAAACACATGATTTTGTTTGTCTCCTTCTTCCAATCCATAGTTTCCTTCCATCCCATCTCTATTTTTCAAACTCTGATTATTCTCCATTGAATTATTTCAACTGCCATACATACAGGGACACATCCCCAACACACACAAACAGTTAAAATCAATATTTTTGCTGGTCTCATAACATTTTGTTGAGAATTGTGGTGTAGTTGGAAAAAAAAGTATTTTGAAATATACACCTCTCTGTTTTAACCCTTGAATTTTCCACTTCCTAGCTGTAAAAATAGCTGATCCTACAAGAATATTTGATGAAAGATTAATTATATTATTGACTTACAATGAAACTGAACTACTTATTCAATTGTATAGAGTTGAATAAATTTTAGGCCATACTAATAATCTTAATTTATAAAGAATAAATACAAGTATGAAATAAAAATTCTAGCATATCAAAAAGAAAAATGAAGAGACCATATGTAAAAGAAAGGACATATTGCCAATAAGAAAAATGTTCAAATTCACTAACAGGTAAAGAAAAAGACATTTGAGTTGATAATATAGCATATCTTATCTATCATATCAACTGCTAGAAATATAGCATTCAAATCTTAGGGTGACAAGGTTGACAATGCTTTTTGTAGGTATGTAAATTGGTACAACCTTTCTGGAATGTTTTTTGGAAACATAGAGACCTATAAATGAACATTTTCTTTGATACAGCAATTTCACTGCAAAAATCTAGTCATTGGGGTACCCATATATACTTCCAGATATAAATATATAAAAGTATTCAATGTAGTTTTGAAATAAAATGAAAGTTTAACGATGGTGTTAGAACCACAGGTGACATTTTAATCTTAATTTTTTTTGTTATTTTCAATAATCATTATGTTTTGATTTAATATTCAGAAACTACATGTTAATTTTAAAAAGATTGAATGGTTTCCTTTTCCCTTATTTTTATTTAAATGAACAAGAAAATAAAACAAAGAAAGTAAAGAAAAAAGAGAAAGATGAGGCCAACACTCATCATTGGCAATGATGATGTCCATTTAATGTGGGAAATGTGAAAAAAATTACTAATTCATCATAAAATTCTAGCTTGAAAGAACTTTCCCCCAAAATTTGTATATTCAATTATTTCATGTGAAAATAGGGTTATATTATAATTGCTATGCATAAGGAATTTATTTTTATATAATACACATGAAATAAAGTTGATCTTTATTAGGTATAAAAATAACTCTAAAATATTCCTAAAATATTTAATTGGTCATAAAATTATATTTCTAGTATTTCCATTTTCATTATGCAGTGGCTAACATTATCTCAGAGACTCAGTAACTTAAAAACATCAAAATATTAAAAAGTATTTATCATTTCTAGCTAGTTATAAATCTCAGATAATATATTTTTCCTAGTCATACTACTCTTATGAAATGGATGTGGATATAAACATTCATCCAAGTGATATAATTTCAGTTCCCATTTAAATAGAATTAATGTCCTTTACAGTAGCAAATCAGGCTCCTTAAAAAGTTGCTAAATATTTAATGTAGGTCTTGATAGAGTAATGGGATTTGTATAAACATATAGCTATATAAACACACCCTATAATTTATCAAAATTACTTGTTTTCTCTTTTTTGGCAAAATACATTTAGATACCAGTATGTTTCTTGATGGAGTTGAAACTTAATATTTAGATCTCAAAACAGTGTTAATTTTCATGTTGTCACAGGAGATTGAGTGGGATTGTCAGGAATATTCATAAAATATTTCATATCTAATATTTACAGAGACAGAAGTCCATTACCTATAACAGCCATCTGTGAAAACAGGTTCTGCTCAGCAAATGTGTGTTGGCTAGATCTACAATTAGTATTTTTGCTGGTGATTAATTTATTTGTGGCTACTTTAATTTCTTTTTTCAGAAAACACTGGGTTCACAACTAGCATATTAATTAGATCCAAGAAAGCTCTGGAATGGTCCAGTCAATGTATCTCTGACGATTAAAATATTTGTAGGCCACTGTGCATTACATGTTTTTTTGCAGAGCTGTCAAGCAGAGACAAAAACAATTAAAACAAAACAAAATAATATGAAACAAAACCAAAATACAGAGCTGTATAGGATCGAGAGTGGAGGCATTCTCAGCCCTTACAAATGGTAGAATCTTTCTTATATTTGTGGTCCTAAAGGAAATATCCTTACTGTAATCCAGATGGAAGCATCTCTTTTCAGAGAGCCTACAGGAAATGAAGTATCTGCTCAATGCTTCTGGTCTCCTTGCCGCCAGCTGAGGTTCAGAGTGAAGAATGACATGCCTTTCATTAATAATTCATTAAATACCTATTGAATGTACAAATGAAGGGGTCACTATTTCATCTGGTAAAATAAACTTTGTCTTTGATTTTTAAATACTGGCAACCAATTCAAATTCAGTTAAGCTGGAATAGTTTTCTCTTTGTATTATATTGTGTTTTCTTAACTTTAAAGTTTTTAAAAGAAATGTATACCTTTGATAAAATAATTATAGCAATATATGTCTTTGGAAAAACTATGATGAAATTTGATTTACAAGATTTATTAAATTATTTAAATAGCTATTTCCAGAAATGAGTACAAAGACAGTTGCAAAATGGTTTCTAAATTAAATAAATAGATTAATCCAGTAGAGCTTATTTTAGACTCCCTAACCCTTCCACACGTGTGAACTAAAATGGACATTTTACACCAGACATTGACACAAATGAATGAGATCTATGTATTGGGAATAGTGAACAAAGAAGGAAAATGCACCAGTACTTGCCCCTTCTATGCTCCTTTCCCTAGACCTTGTACAGGATAATTTGTTGAGATGTTGGCCTGTGCCTGTCCAGGTTGGGTTAAGTGACCGGGAATTGCAAACTTGGAAACATTCCTTGGACCGCAATGGCATGGCTCGTTTCTGGAGCCAGTGGAAGAAATAGAGTTATGTGTCACAGGAAACTATTTTTCAATCACTTAAAAATATTTACCTAATTCTTTCCATAAGCCATGCTTCATTGGAGGAGAAGAGAAACAGCAACTGAAATGTCCTCTCCCAATAGCAGGAAGTTAATCTTTCTATGGGGCCTACAGACTGCCCTTTTCACAGGTCACCTACTGTCCATCAGAAAAGGCTTGTGTCTATCATATCCTTCTCCCACAAGGCTATTTTACCAGCAATGAAGGCTCATTCAGATTTCTCTAAGTCTCATTCAGAGTAGAGGGTGGCTTTGACATTCTTGCCTTCTTTTCTTTGGAGAAACAGGTTTTGTGATATTTCGGGATAAAACTATCTTTAAGGCCAGGTAATGATGATCAGGAAAAAGTTAACTCTGTTGTATCTTTATACAGTGGAATGAAGTATTTTAAATATAAACCTGCTTGATATTTAAATATGAACATGTTCATTTTATCAGTTCTAGAATACATAGAACGTGCTTACAAAAATGCTAATCCACAAAGTTGTGAAAAATAAATTTAATAACTAGAATTCACCATTTGTTTACCATTTGAATTTTAGTCATATGGAGGTTATTTAATCAAAGTTCTGTTTTCAAAAGTTGGTTTTGTTAGTTCATCATTGGGCAAATGAAAAAATAAACTAAAGCTAGTAGGAAAGAGTTTCCCAACGTTGGAGAAAGGAGCAACAAATATGGAAAGTGCAAAGGCTGGAAAATACACTAATGCTCAGTGAAAATTGGAAATTAATTTAGTGCTCCAAATGGGTCATTTCATTTATCTATTAAGTAATTTATATTTTTATTTGTTCATTTATTTAACAAATACTTAGTGGTTGTCTATTATGTTACTGATTATGAGGTCTAGGTACTGGAACTCAAGCGTTGAATGGAACATGCAAAGGACCCTTTGTTTAACTTGTATTCTAGAACAGAATAGTGGCAATAGACGAGAGTATTAATTAAATATATATTATGATACTTCCTGAGAAGGAGAAAAGCAAGGCCAATGGTGTGAAGTGACAATGTGGCAAACTAGCTGTTATGCAAATTTTCATATGGGATGGGCACTGAAAGTAACTTTTAAGAAAATCTCTAAAGGAACTCACACTCATCTCCAATAAGCATATACTTACATTTTGTAAACTTTGATTTTCCACAGCTCATCAAATCCTACAAAGAAACCCCAAAAGTTATAACTAACGCCAACCTACATAAGGGTGAAACTGTGATTTAGAAAAGTTGAGCGTCATCTTGTAAGACCTAAAGCCAAGCAAGTTAATGTGCACTATTATATTAGAATATTTCCAGTAGCTAATGCTGTCGCCTTATCCACCCTCTTGGTTAAGGTCCTAGCAGCTTCTAAGCTTTCCAAGCCTGCACAGCTATCTTACAATCATGTTTCATCTCTTCAAAATCTTCAAGCTAACATCCTTAAAGCTGTTTCAGTCATTCTTTGGACGTAGTTTTGACTGTATTGTCTCAGTGTTCTTAAGGAAGAACATTTTTCTTCAGTTCTTTTTTTTAATTTAAAAATATTAAGGGGGTATAAGTATTTTTGTTACATGGATACACTGTATAATGCTGAAGTTAGAGCTTTTGGTATGCCCATCACCAGGACAGTGTTTATTGTACCCAGTAGGAAAGTTTTTATCCCTTACTCCTTTCTACCCTCTGCCTTTCTTAGTTTCCAATGTCCTTCACTTCTCTTTGTGCCCATGTGTACCCATCTTTTAGCTCCCACTTACTAGTGACAAAATGGGGTAGTTGCTTTTCCATTCCTGAAATACTCACTTAGGATAATGATCTCCAATTCCATCCAAGTTGCTGCAAAACACATTTTTCATTCCTTTTCATGGCTGAGTAGAACTCCATGGTGTGTGTGTGTGTGTGTGTGTGTGTGTGTGTGTGTGTGTGTGTGTCACATTTTCTTTATCCATTAATTGATGGAAAAACTACAGATCAATATACTTTATGAAAATACATGCAAAAACCTGTGACAAAATGCTAGCAAACCAAATTCAATAGCACATCAAAAAGATAATTTGCCATGATCAACTGGGCTTCATCCCAGGGATGCAAAGATGGTTCAACACATGCAAATCAATAACTGTGATTCACCACATAAACAGATGCAAAGATAAAGACCATGAATCCTCTCAATAGATGCAGGAAAAGCTTTAATTCTTATTTACATCCTGGTAGGTTCTCCTGGAGATTCAGCAACTTTCCAGATAGTTCTGTGTAGAGTATATCATCCTTCCCAGAAGACAACTGTGACACATAGAAAGAGTTCCAAATACTTTACGTGTGTGGCATGTCTATAGTATTCTCTGGGAACTTAAAAATTTTCCTAGTTTGGTAAGCACAAATTTTCCCCTGTAATAGCCAGAAGTTAAATTATGATTTAAACTTGTCATGAATTCTACATTTTCTCATCACTTTATTTTGAAACAGTAATGGCTTACAAACCAATGTTACTAAAAAATTATAGAAGTGATATGATATTTGTTCTGAACACTCTGATAAGTTACAACATTGCCTGTGTTTTTCATATATATGTGTGGGGTATGTGGCGTGTGTGTGTGTATGTGTTTACCTTAACAGTTTTTTAAATACCGATTTAGCACCTAAGGGCTTTCTTTAATTATATTAACATGAGAGCTACCTAATTCACAGTAATATTTTATTTTTGTAATGCTCTGTAATGTTCTCTTCCCCTGAATTCTAACTCTATGGATATGTGATGTGCCTTTTTTCTGTGTGTCTCTCTAGACATGTGAAAGATATTTTATAAAATAATTTTTATCTTCTCAGCAGAATATTATATGTAAAAACCATGAACTATTCTTATACTATTTTTTCAGAATTGATGAAACTAGTTTTGTACTCCCTTAACATTAATATACTAGTAAAAGCACTATTTGACTTTTATAAAATGATAGGCTATAATGTGAAAGTAAATACTTAAAAATGAATATTAATTTGTTCTTATAACTACAATTATCAATAGAATAAATTCCTGAAGGTTTTCTAGAAAACAGAAGAAAAATCTAATTCTCATTGACAAAACTATTTTTTATTTGAGACAGATTATTGGTCTGTTGCACCGGGGAGAGTGCAGTGGGATCATTGTAGCTCCCACTGCAACCTCAAACTCCTGGGCTCAAGTGATCCTCCTGTCTCAGCTTCCCGAATAGCTGGGATCAGAGTCACACACTATGATGCCAGGCTAATTTTTCTATTTTTTAGTAAGATGAAGTCTCGCTCTTTTTTTTTTTTTTTTTTAGGTTAGTTTTCTTTTTATTTATTTATTTATTTATTTATTTTAATTTCAGCATATTATGGAGATACAAATGTTTAGGTTACATGTGTTTCCTTTTCCCCCCTTACCCCCCGGAGTCAGAGCTTCAGGCGTGTCCATCCCCCAGATGGGGCGCCTCGCACTCATTATGTATGTGTATACCCCTCCCCTCCTCCCCCCTCCCATCTGCCCGACACACGATACATGTTATTCCCATATGTGCACTTAGGTGTTGATCAGTGAAACCAATTTGCTGGTGAGTACATGTGGTGCTTATTTTTCCATTCTTGGGATACTTCACTTAGTAGAATAAGTTTCAGCTCTATCCAGGAAAATATAAGAGGTGCTATATCACCATTGTTTCTTATAGCTGAATAGAACACCATGGTATACATATACCACATTTTATTAAGCCACTCATGTATTGATGGGCACTTCGGTTGTTTCCACATCTTTGCAGTTGTGAATTGTGCTGCTATATACATTCGAGTGCAGGTGTCTTTTTTATAGAATGTCTTTTGTTCTTTTGGGTAGATGCCTAGTAATCGGATTGCTGGATTAAATGGTAGATCTACTTATATCACTTTAAGGTATCTCCATATTGCTTTCCACAGAGGTTGAACTAGTTTGCAGTCCCACCAGCAGTGTAGGAGTGTTCCTATCTCTCCACATTACGCCAACATTTGTTGTTTTGGGACTTTTTAATAAAGGCCATTCTCACTGGAGATAAGTGATATCTCATTGCGGTTTTGATTTGCATTTCCCTGATGATTAGAGATGTTGAGCATTTTTTCATATGTTTGTTAAGTATCAAGGTCTCACTCTTGCTCAGTCTGGTTTCAAACTCCTGAACTCCAGCAATCCTCCCGCCTCAGCCTCCCAGAGTGCTAGAATTACAGGTGTGATCCACCATGCCAAGCCTTGGCAAAACTATTGAATCTAACTTGCATGGATAGTATAGTAAAAGCTTGTCTTCTTTATCTATACAATCAATACTATTTCTTTATTTTATCCCTTTCATTACATTCTGGGACGTTTTCCATCCTACAAGGTATATATTGTTTGAACCATTACTACTTTGCTAAATTTCTTTTTATCACCCTCCCCCTACATAATCCAAAATATATTATTATTGTCAAGAGAAGCCTGTATCTAATATTATTTGCACATTCTCAATATAAATGCTGTTATGACAAATTATTCAACTGGTTATATTTATAATTATGAAAGTTATTTCAAAACTTACAGTGAAAAATGAATGTGTCCACTGGTATTCTATTTTGTGATGCTTATTTTAAAGAAAGAATATGAAAAATCTTCTGTTTTTTTTCCATCTCCCAAATATGTCATAAAATTAACTTGCCAAAGAAAATTAGAATTGAAAGATCCTGATCGCTCAAAGTTCCTATTAACCATGTGCTCTTTCCACACAAGATTTAGAGCCAGGTAATCATTCCCTGCTTTGAAATTGAACTACCAGACCATGCTAAGGTGTGAAGGGTGCCAATATGCTTTTTTTCATAGAAGTTTTCTGAAAATTAATATCTAATGAAAAACTAGTCTTTAATTGTAAAATTTGGCAAGCTAACCAGGGTACCATTTGGAGATGGAAGGCTTATTTTTCTTTTTTTTTCTGTTCAAGTTAAACTCCTCATTAGTTCAATTCTCTGTTGCATTTCTACTTTCTCCTGGGGAAGAACTGGTGAAACATAATCTGGTTCTATATCATATAATTTGAGCACCTTCGTTAGGTATATAAAATATTACATAAACTTCATCGCCTGCAAAATTATCAAACAACCAATCTGAATCATGCTAATGAAAACCATGAAAACTCACCAAACTGAAAAGATTAACTTCAATTTCTAATGCACTGTGTGTTCTCTTAATCCACACTACCCCCATCACTCTCCCTGAATATCACAAGATCATGGTCATTCTGATATGACACTAAGATGTTAGTACTTATATTTCTGAATCACACTCTACTGATTGACCTTCTAAGATTTTTTTTGTGAGTTTGACATCACGCTCTTTTCTTGTTCATCTGGCTGACACCCATTCACCCTTTGAGATTCAACATAAAAGAGTATTACCTTAGGAACCTTTGTTTGACCTTACACCTGTGATCCTCTGTGCCCACATGTATTGTATACTCTCTGTCTTTAAAGTAATAACAAATAAATGGAGTGCATTTTTCCCTGCTAAATAGGTAACTTTGATGGAATATGAACACTGCTATATCATTCTTTATATTTCTAAAAAGTAATTTAGTAGTTGCCATGAGCCCCTTGTAGGAGGAACATCAGAGAGAGAAAGAGACTTTAATTTCCAGTTTGGGCAACAGTGTGAGACTCTGTCTATAAATAAATAAATAATAATTTCCAATTTGCACCACTTATGTATGTGTCCAAATTTCCAAGCAAGTAGTCAGTAATGGCCAACCTCAGTCTAACCTCTGAGTCTATACGCTAATCTAACTTTTAACTTCTACCCTTAGCCTGCCTAAGTGGACAGGCAACTGAGATTGGCTTTATTCTCTAGTAACAAGAGCTATGTTCACTTCTCCCTATACAGCCACTGCTCTGCTCTTGAACACAACAAACACATGTGAGCGTGTGAACATACACACACATGCAGGTGCAAAACCTCTTGCATCAGTTATATGTCTCATTCACTGGGAATTGCATTATCAGGTACCTCACACTTCCCCTTTTTATTACTTTATTTCCCATCAAATTATGATCTGTAGTTATGTTAAACTTATTTCAATTTTCACGTGTGATATCCCTCTGCAAAATGAAAACACAAAAAACAAATATGCACCTTCTCTCTTAAACTTCCTAAATTTTACTAATGTAAGCAGGTTTCAGCTTAAATGAAACTTCATCTAGAAAACCTCTGCTAACCACCCAAGTACAGGTTGAAGGCACCTCTAGTAGGACTTCAAAGCACAGTGATTCTTATTCACACCAAAACACAGATTGATTTCTTGCCTGTATTTAACGTAAGATTTTCAGCCCTGGGAGGAGGGAGGAATTATGTCTAGTTTAATTGTTTCATGATGACTAATAAACATGAAGAAATGTGCTCATTTCAGGGCCCAGTACCTTGTATATAAATTCAGTAAAAAATCATTAAATAACTGATCAAAGGACAAATTTGACGCTACTTACTTAGGGCTTTGTGAGACACGACAAAAGTTTTTAAAGTTCTTTCCTTTAGTTACTAGAAGCACATAGTGTAATCATATTAGTCTTTTCCATCATGGAAAAAGTTACTAATCTGTTTCAGCTAAGTGAGAACTCATGTCCAGTCTCATAGTTTTTCCTCCAATCAATAGTATTCATTTCATCTTTTTTTAAAATATTATGTTACCTGTTAGAAGAGGGTGTAAGACCATACTCTAAATCTTTATTGCCACTTAGGGTTGTTGGCTGACAATATCACCTGTGTAGCTGGTTACTCAAGAAGTCCTGAGTCTGAGAATATACCCTTGGAACGCAGGGAGCTTAAATCTTAGATACAGTGTTACATCGTCATTGGATGAGATTGTTAATTTACACTCATTGGGGAGGAATGGCATTGAGGTGATCAGCTCGTTTTTGATGTTGCCTTTTCAAATGCATAGGAACATTTCAGGGAGTAGCAGCTCTTTATTCGAATGGTATGTTTACTCCTTCTGAATTCTAACCAATTGGCCCATATAACATATGACAGGAAACCTGAAACATATTATCCTTAATGATGGCTCCTAGCGGTTAATTACATTCTACTGGGACAGCTACAGACTTCCCTGTATCACATGTTCTATACATAAGCTAATTAGTTCAACCCACTCTTTTTTTCTGAAGGGTGAAGTGACTTGTTTGAAGTCACAAATATTTTTAGTGGAGGACTAGTTTTGAAAGCTCAGTGTTCCTATTTCCTAGTTTTTTTGACATTTGTAATTCAATGCACCATTCTCTACTGCTTATATTAGGAAGTCTGAGGTGTTTTTCTCTAATCTGCTTCATTAAGGTGTGTTGGAGAATGCTAGTCCAGAAAGAGGAAACAGTTATGATTTATGTTCACAATAATAAATAACTCCCCTTTGAGTCATAAATTTTATTGATGGCAGTTATCTAATTTTCCCTGTCATTTTTTTTGACAGATGGAGAACAGATGGTTATTAGCTTCATGAAAATAAGAAATAGTGGCATTTAGTACTAAAATATTTATTGGACCTCATGCAAAAGTCTCAATAGGGTAAATTTTACTGGCAAAGTTTGTTTCTTGCAAACACTACAAAGCTAGTCAAACTCTGCACCCAAATCATGCCTCTGGCAAGCAGTGTAGATATAATTAATTTTCTTTAAGATGTTTGGGATTTGACTATAAACATGGAGCTATTAAAGTATCACACCTCTGGGAAGAAACATTAAATTTTGTTTCTCTTACATGTGCAGATTTGCAAAAATCACCCACATTACATGATTCAACAACATGGAATTTAACAATTATACCTAGCCAAAGTGTTTGGGGAGTTTTGCCAGAGATATAGTCTGCCTGACAGATGATGTGTACAAAGACTGTGGTTTACATACCTATAGATGACTTTTCATTCTAATAGATAGTTGATATGTTTGAAAAAAATACTTCAAATTTTGGTCGACTTTATTTGTGAAGTCTTTATGCTGTACTTCAATAGAAAGACAAAAATACAAAGATTTATCATTTTCAACATACTTAAACAAAAACATTCAAAAAGATTCACACTTCATCCATAGAGCTGTATTTTCCAGGGAATCAGATAATTAATGCTAATCTTTTCTGAGTCCAGTTGAATGCAGTCTATAGGAATCTCAATGCATAAATGTCCAATTTCTTCTAACCCATGAAAACACCTATTCTAGTGTTGGAGTGTTTGTTGTGTGTGGTTAAATCAGGTGTATGTGTATGTGTGCTCTGCCAGAATTAATTTAAGCCGATCTCTTTGCCTTTCAAGACTACACTGTATTGATCTGTAAAGTGAAAACAATTTTACTTAAATTTTTATTTGCTTTGTTAAAAATAATTTCTAATGTATTGTAAATGAAACAAGATAATGATTTTCTTATAAATGTGAGGTCAAGAAATAATGAAATCATTTGGCATGTCACTAAAATATTATACATATTATAATTGATTCAGTACAT
This sequence comes from Lepilemur ruficaudatus, assembly GCA_963574885.1. Lineage (NCBI taxonomy): Eukaryota > Metazoa > Chordata > Mammalia > Primates > Lepilemuridae > Lepilemur > Lepilemur ruficaudatus. The sequence goes on along the minus strand of CAUYRT010069303.1, from coordinate 6,691 downwards.
GTAAAGTGATGCCAAAAATGTCTTCTTTTGATCTCATAGATCTTGGCCCACAGTATGAAAGAAGTTATTAACTGTAAATTGTATAAGAAAATGTAACATTTTTACTCTTTTAATCTTAAATAGAGTAAGCCTTAGAAAATAAAAAGAAATCCCAAGATATTTCTGATTTCTTTGACCTGACATAATTTATTTTAAATTAGTCACTTTAAAATTTTAAGCAATTTTAAAATTAGCCACTTTAAACAATTATATATGCATGTAAATATATGCATAGTGGAGATTTATTAATATATATAATATATATGTATTATATATGTACACACACAACAAAACTTTGTAATGCAAATTCACACTTCCTGATTTCAAAACTTACTATAAAAATATAATAATTAATATGGTGTGTCCCTGATATTTATGTAGGCACAGAGATAAGTGGAATAGAATTGAGGGCCTAGAAATAAACCCTTTCATTTGCCATCAGTCAATTTCTGACAAAGTTGCCAAGACGATTCAATTTAGAAAGAATAGTCTTTTCAACAAATTTGTTGGGACAAGTGAATATTCAGAATCAAATGATTGAAGTTGGATGCCCACCATACATCATACACAAAAATTAACTAAAGAGTAATTACAAATCTAAATATAAGAGCTAAAACTATAAAATTGTTAGAAGAAAACATAGGATCAAATTTTGTTATCTTAGGTTAGGGAATAATTTCTTAGATACAACACCAAAAATATAAGTGACAAAAGTAAAGTAAATATAAGGAACATCGTTTCCATATCTTGGCTATATGGATAATGCTGCAATAAAAATGGGGGTACAGATATTTCTTCAAGACACAGATGTTAATGTTTAGGCTATATTCCCAGAGGTGGGATTGTTGTTAGTTCTGTTTTTATTTTTTTGAGAAACCTCCATATTGTTTTCCATAATGACTATACTAATTTATATACATTCCTACCAGAGATGTATAAGGGTTCCCTAGTGGCCATCAATAATAGATGAATGTATAAAGAAATATGGCACACACACACACACACACACAGGAATATTATTCAGCCATTAAAAGGGCACTTTGCCATTTGCAACAGCATGAATGAACTTGAAATCCTTATGCTTAGTGAAATAAGCCAGACACAGAGACACAAATACTATATGGTCTCACTTACATGTGGAATGTAAAAGTTGAACTTATAAAGCAGAAAATAGAATGGTGGTTACCAGAAGCTGAGGGGTGGAGGAACTGGAGAGATTTGGTCAAATGGTACAAATTTTAAGTTATAAAATGAACAAGTCTTAATGATCTAATGTACCTCATGGGTGATAATCAATGTGCTAATTAATTTGTGGTAATTATTACACAATGTATACATATGTCAAATTGTCACAAATTAAAATATTTTGTTCTCCAAAGGACACCATCAAAAATGTGAAAAGACAACACACAAAATGGGAGAAAATATTTTCAAATTATATACCTGATGAGACATTTATCCGGATATATAAAGAACTCTCATGACTCCCTAATAAAAGACAACTCAAATACATCAACTTTGGAAAACTAAAAGTTCTTCAAAATGTTAATAGTTACCACATTACTTCATAGTTCCTATCCATAGGTGGACAGGAGAAGTAAAAATATGTATCTACATACAAACGTGTACACAATGTTCACAGCAGAATTCTTTATGATAGCCAAAAAATAAGTAAAATATCCATCAATCAGTGACTGGATAATTAAACATGGACTATCCTTTCAATGGAATATTATTCAATAATAAAAAGAAAGGAGGTACTAATATATGCTACAACAGAGACGAACTTTGAAAACCTTATGCTAATTCAAAGAAGCCAGTTACAAAAGACCACATGTTATATGATGACATTTATAAGAAATGTCTAGAGTAGGAACATTTGTAATGACAGAAAGTAGGTGAGTTGCTGCTTAGGGCGTTGAGAAGGAGGAATATGGAGTGGTAGTTAATGGATACAGAGTGTTCTTTTGGGGAGGGACATAAATGTTCCAAAATTATATTATGGTGATGGTTGCACAACCCTATGAATATACTAAACAAACATTGAATTGTACACTGTGAATGGATGAATTGTGTGGTATATAAAGTATATTTCAATTGAATCCTTAAAAATAAATAAACTGAAAATATGAGCTTTAAAAGAAGAAAGCAGATGGGAAAGTATATTTTAAAAATGTCTAATTTTGTGTATTTTTTCTTATTCAAAATTAAGATAATCTAATTTTAAACAGATATAATTAAAATTTTATTTACTGACCACTGAATAGGATAAGATAGTTAATATTAAGGCAATTATTAAAAATAAATAGATACATAGTTTTCTCTGTCTAATTTTTCAGTAATAAAGACAAATAATTATATTCTTTTGGGTAAAAATACTTCTTTTCCAGATTTAGTTCTTTTATTTCTATAATGAAAAATTTCCAAAATAATACAGAAACAGATCACAGAAAATTTTAATTTGATTTTTATGTCTCATTGCATATAACTATATATCTACTGCAAGACATTTGCATAACTAAAATTACTCAGGTATTATTTTAAGAGGTCAATAATTTAGGTAAAAAGTATTAAATAAAAAATATTGTAAAATTCAGTAAAAATATGTTCACATAAAATATAATTGAGTTTATTTGTATACCGATCTGTGAACTTAAGTGATGTAAACAACTTAATATAAACCTGAAAAGTAAAATCAAGTATATAAGTAAATATGGTATCTTTAGTAAAAATTCCCAAAGAGAAAACTTGGCATTAAAAATTTTAAAAATAATAGTTTTTTATAAACAGTGTCATGGTATTTTTCCCTCTCAAAAACAACTGACATTTTGAACTTTCAAAAACATTTTTGTGGTCAAAATGATTCAGTTTGTTACATGAGATCAAAACTCTTCAGATAAAATTTTTGTAATCCTGAGCTATTTATTTTCAGTTTAAAATGCAAATTATGGTAAATTAAAATTAATCTCAGGTATCAAAATGTGGTGATATCTAACAAGTCCACCTAGAATTAATTTGATTCACTGGCAAAAATAAGGACGACAAACATAATTTAATGAATTTGTGTTGCTCTTGTACCCACATACTTTGTATTGTATAATAATGTACATATTAATGGGATCTTTTAAATTGCAGAATAAATATGTAAATAATATCATTTTTTTACTTCTAAGTTAATTCCTTTTAAACCACTGGCATAGCTTCCTTAGCAGGAGCTCCCTACTTACTGGCTATAGTGTATTTGGAGTGATGCTGACATAAGAGTCAACGCTATTGTGGGCATATTTAAGCCTTCAAATCAATTTTAAACCATTGGTTTTAATTTTTTCTCTATGCCGTTTAAGATGAAATCACAGCATTTAAAAAATTTTATCCACTTTACAGTCTCTCATCTCATCATTTTTTTCTTCTATTATAACCCCAATATAGTCTTGATTATGTCTATTATCCTTCCCTTTCAGGGGAAAAGGTAGCAAGCTACCGAAAACAGTACTTCCATTAAAAAACAGAGAAGCATTACATTAAAAGCACAGAGTTTCAGGGGGTCAGGATAAAGGAGAAAAAATACAGAGCTGCTGCATTTCTATTATTATTCTAATGCATTCTTTATTCATTCTGAGCATATGTGTCAAGCACATATGAAATGTGTTTCTGTATGTATTCTATAGTGTGTTCAAATTTTTTCCTCTTGCCAAATCATAATGTCCACACAAACCTTTTTGTGTTAGTCATTATTAAATTTCCCCAAATATTTGTTTCTTTGCTCTCAGGCCACATTGTATCTCTATACCTCTTGATTCGTTGCTGACTGGGACCTTGAGGCAAGTACATTTAATTGCTGGTGTGAGGCATATCTAGAGAACTCTTTTTCTCTCTTCTTGCCATCAATAAATTTAAAGATAATGTCTGCTTTCTCAGTCCCAGTCTGAGAGTAAAGATAAGTGTAGCAGAGACATTATTCAATCAATGATGAATATAGAATGGGTAAAACAGGTATTTCAGTAAGATTTTCAAGTCATTTGTAATTTCCTTGGTTATAGTAACAGTACACAATTATTATGTATTTGATAGCACCATACAGTGACTATGATTATGTTTTGGATTATTATTTCAAGAATTTTCCAGTTAAAGTAGTTCAGAATCACACTGGGAAAGAATTATCAAATTTATTAGTTTTGGTCTAGCAGATGCAATGAAATCTCAAACTTTTACACTCTCAGAAGGAACAATAAAAGTCAACCTAGGCCAAGTACAGTGGCTCACCCCTGTAATCCTAACACTCTGGGAGTCAGAGAAGGGAGGATGGCTTGAGCTCAGAAATTCAAGACCAGCCTGAGTCAGAGCAAGATCCCTTCTCTACAAAAAAAAAAAAATTAGCTGGGCCTGTGGCGCATGCCTGTAGTCCCAGCTACTCTGGGAGGCTGAGGCAAGAGAATCACTTGAGCCCAGGAGTTTGAAGTTGCAGTGAGCTATGATGATGCCACGGTACTCCAGCACTCTAGCTGGGGTGATAGGGAGAGACTGTCTCAAAAAAAAAAAAAAAAGAAAAGGGAAAAAAAAGTCAATCTAGCCATATTTTCCCCCAAATCTGATGACACTTTTAAAATCAGTTTTAATTGACACATAATTTTACATATTTTTGGCATAAAATGTGATATTTCAATATATGTATACCATGTGTTATAATCAAATCAGGGCAATTAGCATATCTATCACTTCAAACATCATTTCTTAGTGTTGAGAACATTCAAAATACTGTCTTCTAGCTATTGGTAAAATGCACAATAAATTATTGGTAACTATAGTCACCTTACAGTGCTATAGAACTGGGGTCCCCAGCTCCGGGGGGCCTCCTGCAGGTCAGTAGCCTGTTAGCAAAATAGGGTCACACATCACCGCCTAAGTTCCGCCTCCTCATCCCGCCCCCTGCCCCCTTCCCTCTCCATGGAAAAATTGCCTTCCATGAAACCAGTCCCTGATGCCAAAAACGTTGGGGACCACTGCTATGGAAGACTGGAACTTATTCCTCATATCTAGCTGTAATCGGTTAACCAACCTGTCCTTATTCTAGCTTCTCTCCGCCTAGTTTCTACCAACCAGTATTCTACTCTCCACTTCTATGAGATCAACAGTTTTTAGCTTACACATATGAGTAAGGACGCGTAGTATTTATCTTTGCCTGTCTTGTTTCACTTAACATAACGTCCTTCAGGCTCATCCATGTTGCCACAAATAACAGGATTTTATTCTTTTTATGACTGAATAGTAACCCATTGTGCATATATGCATTTTCTTTATCCATTCAACTGTTGATGAAGTTTGATTTCATATCTTGGCTATTATGAATAATGCTACAGTAAACATAGGAGTGTACATCTTTCTTCTCCACTGATTTTCTTTATTTTCAATATATACGTAATAGTGGGATTCTTTCATCACGTGGTTGTCCAATTTGTAGTTTCTTGAAGAACCTCCCTACTGTTTTCCATAATGGCTGTACTAACAATGACTCAATAAAGAATCAACAAAAATTTGTTGGAGGGTAAGAGGTGCCAATAAATAATGTTGAATGAATGGGTAGATGGATAAAGCAAATGTTCTTTAATTCCTTTTAAAGAATAGAAAGTTTTCTTCAGTGTAAATTTAGTCATCCAGGTGATATATATATATATAGTTGTTTGGATATACAGGTCTGCGTGCCATCTGAAGTATTCATCTTTAAAGAAATAAAATTAAAATCTTATTAGTTTGGCATCTTCTTTCTATTCAGAATGAATGAGATTTTGTCACACTGTATTGTTATGAAAGTGACTATTTTTAAGATTACTTTGTTGTATCTGTCTGAAAACAATTTTTTGCCCTTAAGAAATTTTAAAGTATTTTAGTTGAAACATTTTCTGAAGGATTATTGTAAATCTGAATCAAGTGGCAGCAATTCATCCAATCCAGAGTAGTCAAAGTAAAATTTATAATAAAAATCTCCCATAGTTCCATTGCAATTTATTTGCTGTCCATACTCTACTCTCCCACAACAGCATGGATTTTACTTCATTTTATCCCACAGTACCTTCAGGACCTTGTCTTTAAGAAATATTTTTTTTTTGGCTAGTTAATTTAATTTAATTTTTATTATTTTTTTTTACACAGAAAGATATTTCTTCTTTTTTAAATCTCAGAATATTACATGGGTACAATTGTGTTGGTTACATAAATTGCTTTTGTACTGCTTGAGTCAAAGTCGTAAGTGTGCCCATCTCCCAGATAGTGTGCATTGTACCCATTAGGTATGAATTTATCCACTCCCTCTTCCCACCTGCTTGATCTTCGATAAATATTATTTCCATATGTGCACGTAAGTGTTGATTGATTCGTTCCAATTTAATGGTGAGTACATGTGGTATTAGATTTTCCATTCTTGTGATACTTCACTTAAAAGAATGGTCTCTACTTCCATCCAGGTTAATACAAGAGGTATTCATTCACCATTTTTTATGGCTGAGCAGTACTCCACGGTATACATATACCACATTTTATTAATCCACTCATGTATTGATGGGCACTTGGGTTGTTCCCACATCTTTACAATTGTGAATTATGCTGCTATAAACATTAGAGTGCAGGTGTCTTTTTTATAGAATGTCTTTTTTTCCTT
>CAUYRT010069299.1:0-33854 GCA_963574885.1 Lepilemur ruficaudatus | reverse complement strand
CACACCCTCCCCGCACTGCCCGGAAACGCCACTGCCAGGCACCCACCCACGAGAAACGGAGACGTGTGTCCTACGGAGCCTGCGGGCCAGTGTGCACAGCCCTTTATTTTTAATCACCAAAAACTGGAAACGACCGCAAGCAGCAGGTGACAGGGTGAGGAGCGAGGTTCGCCTTTGCAGGGGCCCCTGCTCGGCCGGAGCACGGAGGGCACCGGGACACACCCGACACGCGGGGGATCGAGATGAGTGAGGAAAGCCGGACTCGAGAGACTGCGTGTCGTGTGGTTTCATTTGCATGACTTTCTAGAAAAGGCAACATAAGGGCAAAAGCTCGACCAGCGGTGGCTGGGGGAGGGACCGAGTCGCCTGGGGAGGCTTGGACCAACTGCACCCATCGTGCCTGGGGGAGCAGCCGCACGGCCCTGCGCGCTCAGAGCGGGACACCGAGGACGATGAGTTCTGTGCTTTCATGTCACGGAAAACGCTCCGGGCATGTGCGGTGCTGGTGGCCGTGCCATGAGGAACCTACCGAACGCTGCACTTAGAAACGGCTAAAATGGCAAATTTTATGGGAGGTGTATTTGCCTTCAATGAAAATACAGCTTCGTACTTGCTAGTTATTCATTTAAAAACACATAAAACCTATTTCACATGTGCGTAGCGATTGCCTCTTGAAGCCCGTCCACCTCCCACGGAGCGGGCTGGGCAGCCTCACGGTCCCCCTCGGAAATGTCGGAAAACGGTCCCCATGACAGAGTCCCAGCCGCGTGGCCTGCAGGGTCCCCCTCTCCGTCCTTAGCTCGGGTCAGGCTGTGTCACTTGCAGAGAGGACGTGGTGCCGGCTGTGGCCTGAAGCTACATGTGGACTTTGGGAAACGAGGCCGACGAGTGCGCTAAGTAATTTCATTCCGTAGCCCAAGCAGAGGTCTGCGTCAGTAAGATTTAAACTGACTTTTATTTTTTTTATTTTTATTTTTTGTGAGACAGAGTCTCACTCTGCTGCCCGGGCTAGAGTGAGTGCCGTGGCGTCAGCCTAGCTCACAGCAACCTCAAACTCCTGAGCTCAAGTGATCCTCCTGCCTCAGCCTCCCAAGTGGCTGGGACTACAGGCATGCACCACCATGCCCGGCTAATTGTTTTTTATATATATATTTTTAGTTGGCCAATTAATTTCTTTCTGTTTATAATAGAGACGAGGTCTCGCTCTTGCTCAGGCTGGTTTCATACTCCTGACCTTGAGCGATCCACCCGCCTCGGCCTCCCAGAGTGCTAGGATTACAGGCGTGAGCCACCGCGCCCAGCCTTAAACTGACTTTTAACAGAGACTCCGTTGGTTAATTTTCGTTTCAGGCCCCCACAAGGAGAACGGGGGTCACGCACCTTTATCCGCCCGTTTGAGCAAACTCTAAAGGTGGTGTTGCCGCCCCGAGAGAGAAGAAGGAATTCTTCACCTTTAGGGATTCCCGTTCCCGGGAAGGAACGAGAGGTAGAGCGAGTACAATATTGGGAGTTACTGTCTACAGAAAGCGACTGGTACGAGCAGTGACGTGCCGTCCCCCTGTGCAAACCCAACGGCAGAACACGCAGGGCGCTGCGGGAGGAGTACGCAGCGGAGTAGCTGCACTGTCCGGAGCCGTGTGCTTCCCCAACTGTAAATTTCTACCAATCTCGTGGAAGTGAAACGGTATTTCTTTGGTTTAATTTGTGTACCCTGACACAAACTGAGGCCTAGCAGCTTCTCGCATGGCCATTAGCTTTACGAGTTTTCTCATCTGTGATACGTGTGTTACATCCTTGGCCCATTTTTCTACTGGACTGTTTGGGTCTTTCTTATTCATTAGCAAGAGATACGCATATGCGTATTCTGGGTAATAATCCTTTGCCAGTCACATGTGTTATGAGTATCTTTTCCTAGTTTATGGTTTGTTTTGGTTTATGGTTTCACACTTTAAATGGTGTCTTTGGGTACAGAGCAGTTTCAAATCTTAATGAGCTCAAATGTATCAATCTCTGCCTTTATATTCTGTTTTTTATAGCTTGTTTTTTTTAAAATCCTTCCTTACCCACTGAATTGATATAATTAGGCAAAGGGTTATCAAAACTTTGATATTTTTTCTCCTAAGTTCCAAGGTAGGTTAATGCGAGGTTTATTTGTGACTTTCCCAATATATTATCAATAGCTTGTCTTAGCATCGATAAACATACTTTCCAGCAGCAAAATATTTTCGTAAGTGACTTTCAGTTCAAACAAGATTTTCGGTATATAAATGATCTTCAGGAGGAAAAGAAAAAAGAAGAAGATGGCCAGATCTTTGAATGACTCGGGCATAGAGCTCAGTATTGAGGATTAAAAATCAGCGATGGCTTAGCTGTGTGCTCTTTGATACGGACCACACTGTAAACCCAGTCCCCACACCCCTCAATCCATCCCCAGCGACACCCTTCCCCTTCTCCGGCTCCTTACGTATCGCTGCTGTTTGTATCCAATGCTCCCTCGTCTCTTTAGCCAGGTCAAAACCTCCTTCTGGGCAGAGATGGCTGAAACTGCAGTTTTCACTCCCAGCACTTCGCGGACCGTTGTAAACGGCAGGTGGCAAGTGAAAGGAGCAAGCGGCTGGCAAGTGCCTTCTGGACAGATTGTTCAGACTTCATACCGCTGGCAAATATTTATCTACCGCTCAGAAGCCGGCAATCCACCTTCCTCTCATTTTCTGCTATTGGAAATTCCATCCTGGGGGTTGCACAATAAATGAATCTGACTTTGAAGTTATAGGGAGACTTTTTTTTGGACCCTTGTCTCTCATCCCTGGCTCTTCACTCCCTTCTTCTGAGTCCAGGGTTCTTCTGGGGGAAGGACGTGGCCACTGGCCCCATTAGGGCTGCAATCTCCCAACCTCACTGCCTAAAAGGACAGGGACCCCCTCCACCAGGTGGGGTGTGCAGTGTCCCGGCTTGGGTTCTGTGCCCACCCTAGGCCAGTCTCTGAGGATGGGGGAGTGGAGGTGGTGAGGACAGGATCCCACCTGGGCTCAACTGCCTGAGTCAAGCCCGTCCTACCCAGTCACCGCTGCCGGGGCGGCAGCCCAAGCTGTCCCGTTGGCCACGTGTTGGGGTGGCGAGCCAGGGAGAGCCCGTCCCCCAGAGAAGGGGAGTGATTCTCCTTCATCAGATGGACAGAAGAAAAGTGTTCACCACACGGGACATCAGCCCTGGCTCGGACCCTTCTAAGTTGTGTGACCTTGGCCAGGTCCTTGATTCTCACGGGACCCAGTTTCCTTACACTGTACAGGTGCCTTCCAGTTCTAAAAGCCTATTATTCTAGAAGGAATGGGGACAAAGGGTTTTTTCTTTTCCTAAATCCTGTGCCAGGACATTGATCCTTCCTCAAGTTTTAGAAACTACAAGAACTCGACGGTGTACTAATCGTGTAGCTGGGATATTGCTGTGTACCTTAGGAAACATTAGTCTCTCTCCTTCTTTTATAAATGAGGAAATCAAGGTCCAGACATGTTCAGTGACTGCAGTGATGTCGCTCAACATCATAATAGCACCCACGAAAAGCTCGGGACTCCACAGAGGCACGGCTTCAGGAGGCTTGTCGTTAGCCAAAATGGTAAGTTCCAGTTTAACTTTTTAATTGCCATAATCAATGGCCAGATGTCTTTGCACGAGCGGCAGGCAATACTGGAGGAGCTACATTTATGGATATTAGAGTGACAGGGCCAGCTTTTGTGTTACGGTGGAGATGCCGGTGCACGCGGGGTTTGAGACAGATTTCTCTCGCAGAGACTAGGATAGAAAGAAGAGCTTTACTTGCTTTTCCCTGGGAGGGGAAAGGACCAGCACGGAGGTGGAAAGGGAAAAATGTGCTGCCCCAAAAACCAGCTGCTGGGGCTTTTTAAAGAGGGCTGTAACACGGCAGGGACAGTCGAGGAACTGCTGAATCCGCGCCTCTCTTTCATCCACTCCTTTGGAGGGCAGCAGGTAGATAACAAAAAACGGCAAGGATGTCACAGTCTGAGGTTGGCTCTCCCGCCTTTCTTTGAGAAGGGATTATCACAGAAGACTCTGTCCTCCAGATGTGGCTGAGGCCTGGAGCTCACACCCTGCTGTTCACTCGGCAACTCTTACACGGTAAAAAACCAGATTCTTAAAAACCCAATTTTCAAAGTGAAAGGGGCAGCCTTCCAAAAATAGCAGGAAAATAGCTAATCCTACAACGTCCCCGGTAACAGCTAAAGATCAATCCCGAGTTCTCTCACTAGCAGGCGCCCTGCGGGAGTTCTGCTTTGCACAGCTTCTGAAAGAGCTGCACGGACAGAAAAGAGATGGACATGCCTCTGTTCCAAAATTGCTTTTTGAGAAACTGCTTTTACGGAGTCCCCCACTAAACAGCAGAGAAGGAGCTACAGCCTCAACCACGTCTCCCGTGATGATCCCTTCTCCAAGGAAGGGCAGGAAACTAAGTCTTGGACTTTGACTTCCCGCAGTTTTTGTTACGTACCTGCTGTCGCTTTTGTTGTCAGCTGACAGCCATGGCGATGTTTTTCTCTTCATCCCCCTTAAAATCAGAGCCACTTGGCCTCGCTGCTGGCATCCCCCTCTCCTTCTTTGGGCTGCCACGCCATCTCCCTGTTCTCTTCTGTCCCCCTCTCCTCTAAAAGGATAAAATAAATTCTTTTATTTTCATATATCTCAATCTCTGTGCGAGAAATCTTTCTCCACCCACGCCGTGAGTGCCCACTAGGCTTTCCACCCAAAGAGAGAGCTTCACATCTCTTTTCAGAAGCTGTGCAAAGCAGCACTCCTGCAGGGTGTCTGTTAGTGCGAGAACTCAGGATTGATCTTTAACCATTACCGGGGGAATTGTGGGATTAGGTTATTTTCCTGTTATTTTTGCAGGTCCACCCTTTCACTCGTACATGTCATATTTTGGGGAGATCTAACTTCTTTCAGTAAGAACGTGCTTTAGTAACTTCATCTTGCAGGCTCGTCCCAGGGCAGGGCTGCTCTAACATCAGCAGCTGAGGCTCCGTGTGGGGAGGGACAGCAGGAACAGCGCGTATTCCGTTTGTGCCCCCGCTGCCTGGCCCAGGCCCGGCGTGTCTCAACACGGTTTGCCGATGAACATCTAATGTTAACGGGAAGCAAATACACCGGGGGCGAGGGCCTTGGGCCTCTGGAAGGCAAACCCAAAGGCAGGAGCCACACGCGAGCAAACAGTCTAGGTTGGTGTAATGGGAGCGTGAATGTGACGATCGTGAGTGTTCAGACAATGCAGAATATTTGGACTCAGAAAAATAAAACAATGTTAGAAAGAAAAAGATGGGAGCTTGAACTAATTTTGGAAGCAAAGGTGTAACAGGGACAAATGATAAAAGTTATATGTGAAAGCAGATAGATTTAATTTAGAAAGTTATTTAACATTTTCACATTCATAAGCAGTATTTTATTTGCCTTTACACAATTCCCAATGTTATCAATAGCATGCAGTAATTGTACACCTGCTCCACAAACCGGAAAACCATGATACTGAGGACACTTCATGGGCAGGCTGCGGGCGCATGAAGGTGTGAGCTTTGTTTCACTGGGCCTCAGAGCTACCACAGTGACTGTCCCCTGCTTTCCATTTGCAAAACAACAGAGGACCCTAAGAAGCCTGGGGGAGCAGCCCACACTCTGTGGTGCCAGGATCACTGTCTCTAGACTGATGCTTTCAACATGCCTCCAAAACATGACTGGAAGCAACAGTTTACCAGAATGACACCAAATAATGCGCATGTCACACAAGCCATCATTAGCAAAACAAATTCTTGTTTCACAAACCAGAATGGTGCGAATAGTTCATTAGCATATTTGTGCTTCATCTCCTATTACTTTAGTAGTAGGACCATCACAGAGGTGATGCTCTTCTGACTGTAGTCTATCAGGTGGCAACTTTTATCTACCCCATTACTGAAAAATGTATACTTTGACCAATTAGGGCATTTTCTAGGCTTTTCCACTGGAAATTATTTTTTTCCACTATATAATTAATGAGTATTTTCTAGGGGTGAACTTTGCAACAATTTTGATATAATGTCTTCACAAAAATTTCATCGTTCTTTTATTTACATTTGTGTAGACACATGGTTTCCTGTTTCACTGAGTTCACCGTAATCCATTATTGTTATTTAATATGATGGTCATCTGCTCACTGCTTTGGCCAGTGGAAGCCCATTAAATCTCACTGCTGTGTCCTTCTGACAAAACCCATTACTATTTAAGCACTTCCTTGATTTTTGGAAGGAACAGAATGTTCCAGTGTCATTTTGTACTTTCCGTGCCCTGAAATCAGTTATTTTTCCGAGTGATACTGGTTCCTTTTTAACAGTGGTATTTAGAAGCCAAAGATCTAGGTGCTAGATGTGCTCAACACTGTTGGGTTGTTGTTCACCAGGCCCTCTTCATGGACATAGAAACACATGTGTACACACACACATACACATATAGACATACATACATTTGCATTTATAGCTATCAACAATTATCAAAATTATGAATGAAAAAAATGGGTCAGAAAGAGATTGCTAAAAAACCAAAAACTATGAATGAGATCACTCTGATTCCTTCTAGTCCAATAAAACACCACAGGGTTAATACTAGTGTTTTCTTCACATAAGCAACTCCCCTTTGACAGTGAGAAACTCAGCTTCATTACTAATATATTATTTGACCAATTTCCCTGTTCATAACCAACATTCCACCTTTGCTACCACCACTTCATCCATGCAAATATCTTCATTACCTGCTTGAGTTCTGATTCCTTGAGCCTGCCTCCCACCTGTGTGGAGCTCTCACAATACTTGGGTTCTAACATCCCAGTCCACCCAACCCTGACTACTCCCGCCTCATCTCAGCAGGGCCCTGAATCGCCCTCCTGGGCCCACACCTGAGGCTGATGTACTAGTAACCTTCCCAGGTGTGGCTCTCCAGGATGAACTGCCTCCACGTGCGGATGCCCCCCTCATTCTGCTCAGGAGGCTTCCTACATCAGTCTGTCAATTCGTAGGGGCATACTCCTCACCTTTCGGTGCTCCGACACCCCATGCTGGGTAGACCTCTCGCAGGGCCTGGGCTGAAAGAGATGCTTGAGTTCCAATACTCTGGGCCAGCACAGACCTTTACCACAGCCCCATCGGTGTCGTCTAATGGCTTTAGGATAACATTGTTCAGGAAGGTAAAGGTAGGGAGAAAAAGGAAGTAAAGGACTATCTGGTCACTCTGGATAGTCTCTTCTTGATTTCTCACCTTCGTCTTTTATTTCCTTAAACATTTCATATATTTGCCTTTCTGACAATTTCAGTATCTGAGGTCCCCGGCAGGTCAATCTTTAGTTTGTATTTTTCTCTCACCTACCGTGGTTTCTTCCTTCGTGTGTTTTGTGATCTTTGATCATTAAGGCTGATCTTACACTGTGAATGTTAGATCGAGAGTCGCAGTACCACCGAACAGAGAGACAGAGTCACTGAGGCTGCAATCAACAGGAGGAGTTTATTACCAACTAACTCGAGTTAGGGTCCGTACCCCAGACCACCAACATGCAGTGGCCCCTTCTCTAGGCAGAGGGACCCCAGGCAGCGTGGGAAGGGGGGCTTTATAGGGGCAGTTCATGCAGCAATGAGCTGTCTGTGCATTGATTATGTATTCACTTAGCACAGTGATTGGTCTGCCCTCTCTGATCATGCACTTACGATCAGTCGTGATTGGCTGGTTACATTGCATACTATTCTTTCTCTAATTGGTCCTAGAGCGGTTTCTGCAAGCAAGCCATTATCTCAGAAGCAGAAGTAGGCAGTTAGCACGTAGGCAAGCTTTTACAAGTATGTTTGCACGTAGGCAAGCCTTTACAAGTATGTGAAAATCTGTTTGTGACCATTTTTGGTCTCTTACACGAAAAACTTGGGAGTATAAGTTGAAGCAGCATTTCCAGGATTTCCAGCTTAATTTGGGAAGCTTAGGTTCAGATTCTCTCACCTCAAAAGAAACCCAAGAATTTGTTTCTTATTTGCAGTGCTAATAAGGATACACTCAGGGAAACCCTTCCTTTCTTGTATACTCACTACTTACTGCTCAGGTTTTGGCTCAGTTTTTGTTTCTTTCTTGATCCCTTGGCAACAAAAAATGTTTTCTGAAGAATTTGTTTAGTAGCAAGAGGGCCCCTAGAATTTCCAGTCCTTCACAGTAACAGAAAAGGAAGGCTTTTATATTTATCTACAAAAAAGCTAAGCTTTTAAGATATTATATTGACTTAGAATATGTATGAAATTGTACTTCCCTTGAGGTCTTCTTAGTCACCTTTGATTCTTGGCCAAGTGTGCGCCAAGTAATGCTGCACTTGGCAGCAACTCCACTTGGGAGGATCCAGAAGAAACATACCGAGGGCAGGCAGCATCAGGTGTTCCTTGTTGCAGTCCACACAGGCACCTACGCTCTTTGGCGCCTCAAATGCAACTCAGGTGGAATACATTGAGGGCACCGGGTTGGCTCAGAAGCCCTTGGCACATGGGAACCAGTATCTTTCGTATTCGTTCCATGAGTTTTATCTTTTAAAATCCCCACTCAGTTAAAAGAGTAACTACATTTAGGAGATGCTAAAGGTATGGTTTCCTGCCAGATGTTTAAAGATTATTCAGTCCTTTTAAGCCAGAGGTTTAAGTACAAGTCAGAGGTCATTTTTACTATAAGCAACGTTGTCTGATACTACAGTTGACACTCCACCTTCATCGGGTTTCTAGGGCAAGAAAGTTAACCCAAGGTGAAATTTGTCTGTAGAGAAGGGGGTTTGTTAAATCTTTACCCAATTTATCAAGATCTTCAAACATTAGATGTCCAAGCTCAAAAATTTCTCCACCGAGTGTTTGATCAAAAAAGTTTAGAGACTCTTGTTTTAGAGTAATTGTTTCAAGTGGTTTATAACCGAGATAGATGTGTTTTCTCAGGTATAAAGGTATCTATGAGATTGTTTCATTTTTGTTAATTCCTTTTTTTTGATATACTCATCTCAAGATCACCGCTGAAATCATCCTGGGAAACATCTGAGTTAGGCATTCCACCCTACATATTTCAAAACATAATGAAAGGTGATGAGGAGTTTAAGCCACTAAATACAGATGTATTAGTGTGCTTTCTAACGGAAGCAGTTATTCGAGGAAGTTGCTTGCAGGACTGACTTTTTTGTTTTTTGATGGTGATTTCTCACAATTGAATAAAAACGCTATTTTTTAAAACTGTGCTGGGTTTTTATTTTAGATAATTATTATTTACATTTTTATTAATCCAGGAATGTTTACTTAATATTTTAATTAATGCAATTTAATTTAATTTAATGCAAAATTTCAAACATGTAGAAAAACTGAACGAATTTTACAGCAAACAGCCTGTTAACTGCAGAGATCCTACCGCTGACGTTTCATTGTACACGGTTGTTTTCCCACGCCTCCATACGTCTATGTGACCTCTAATGCAGCGGTCCCCAACCTTTTTGGCACCAGGGACTGGTTTCAGGGAAGACAATTCGGGGGGTGGGGGGTGGTCGGCGACAAAGGGGAGCGGCTGTAAACACAGATGAAGCTTCTTCCCGGCTGGTGACCTCCTAACGTGCGGCCGGCCGGCTCCTCGGTTTCACGGAAGACGATTTTTCCACGGAGGGGGAGCCAGGCGGGGACGCGCGGCCGGGGCTGGGGGCCCGCAGCTCTGATCCACGCGTGGGGCCTCCGGCTTCAGGCCCCTCCACGGCGACCGGCCGCCACGCTCCCGGCTTGGGCGTCTTTCCAAGGCACAGACCTTACGGGGGGATTCTGTTCTTGCAGCCTTTCGTCAGGCCCCACAGCCGGAAGGATGTCCCGAAGTCCCCGACCCAGCGCGCCGTCCCCGCCCGCGCCGTCCCGCCCGCAGCCCCGCACCCCTCTCCCGGCTCACCCGCCGCCATCCCGACGTTCAGCCTTTGTCGCCGCCGAAACGCCAGCTCCGCGAGGGACGCGGGCGCCGCCCGTGCGTTCGCGCCTTGTGCTCGGCGCCCACGAGGCCACGGCAGCGAGCGCGGGGTGCGCAGGGTCGCGGGGCTCGGCGGCGGGGCGTGCGGGTGCGGCACGAGTGCGCGTGCGCGACGGCGGCCCGACTCGGGCATCCCGCGTCCCCGCGGACGCACCCGTCCCTGAGCTGCGCCTCCGTCACCTGTCCTCAGCTCACCCCGCCGGCGCCCCACCCTGCCGCCCCGCCGCGGAATCCGGGGTCACCGCCCGGCGCCGTCCGGGTCCCACAGCCCGCGCGACGCCGGCTGCCGTAAAGCGCCGCTTTGCCGACTGCTGCAAAGCGCTTTACGACGAGAACCTGCACTCCACCTACGGCCGGCAACCGCCCCCGCCCCGCCGTGGGCATTCGGGTCTCGGGAGCCGCGCGCAGGCGGCCGCCGCGTGTTTGCATCCCACGCGCGCCGCCCGTCCCTCGGAGGCGGCCTCGCGGGGGCAGTTCCCGCGCCCCCGCCCCGCCCCGCGCCGGCCCGCCCGCCTCCCGGCCTCCATCTTCCCAGGGCGCACCGCGGCGCGCGGGTCCGCGGCCATGTTGCGGTAGTTTGTTGTTGTCCTCCTGCGGAGGGGAAGGGGCCGCTGGGGACCGCGACGCGCCCGGCCTCGCCTCTGCAGCCTCCTCGCTCCGGTCCTGGCACGCAGGCTGCCCCCGGCCCCCCAGCCCCGTCCTCCGCCACCAGTCCCGGGGCCCGGACCAGGCCCGGCCGGCCCGCCAGCTGGCGTGGTGGGGCGAGGCTGAAGGCCGGGCCCAGCGAGCACCATGGCGGCCGCCCTGGGAGCGGGCGGCGGAGCGGGCGCCGCAGGTACGTGGGGCCGGCGGCGGGACGAGGCCGGGCCTCGCCGGCCCGGCGCTGCGTCCGGCCCGCCCGGGCCTCTCCCCCGCCTTCCTTCCCCGTCGTCAGCCTGCCCTGCTCGCTCCCTCCTGCTCTTCCCCGGCGCGCGGTGCGCGGCCGGCCGCGGGCTTCTGTGTCTTCTCCCGGCTTGCGGCGAGCCTGGGGGGTCGGGCCCGGCTCCAGTGCGGGCGGGCGCACGCGGTGGAGCCGGCCCGGTGTCCCGGGCGCGGAGAGCGCCTCCCGCCCCCGTCCGGTGTCAGTTGGGGACAGCGGGGCTCCTTGCTGTTGGGTGGGTGAGGCGGCCGGGCCGTCCTGACCTTTTGGATTGATCTCAAGCCCGTTCCAAAAGCGTAACTAAGGGACCCAAGCTCGTGAAGGAATGTGTAGCAACAGGATGGCACTTTGGAAAGTAAAGATTCTTGAGAAATGGGCTCAGTTAATTCTTCTGTTTTACGTTAACGCATTTGCACATAAACATCTATTTGTGTTTTGTTAGCAGCATCTTGTAAAGATGAAAAAGGGTCTAGATACTGAGTCAGTTCCTTTGGGTAGTTTCTCTTGTTTTGCAAGCGTAAACCATCTTGTTAGTCTGCCTGTCTCTGACAGATTTTAGGTAGAATCACTTTCAGGTAAAAATCACATCTTGCTGATTGAGAGGTTACTTTTTAAGATGCAAGAATATACTGGAAAGTGACATTTTGTATGCTTGTTTTGAAAGCTTAGATAAAGGAGACACGGTGAAGTATGAACAATAAAAGCATTCGAGATTAGTTCTTGTTAATTGAAACATTCGAAAACCATTCTAGAGTGTATACTCCGGAGGTGTTTGTTAGTAAGTGTTTTTGTATGGGTACATTGCAATAATCCTGCTTAGGAATTTTGGCCCAAGTAGTGAAACATTTGTATGACAAAATGGAAAAAAAAACGAGGTTAAATGTAGGAATGTCACTTCTGGCCATATGATTTAGTATATGCCACCCTTCCGTCAGTTTGAGTAGATGGTGTTTTGCCTGTTAGGTCTCAGACTTTCTAGTTAAATTTTTAAAATATATGGCTTACCTACCTTACTTGGTTACCTTCTGGGAGTCAGAATTATGTGTTCTATGTCATTCCCAGTGTAGTCTAGGAATTCCTGGGTCGAAACTTTTCATTAAAAGGACTAAGGTGTTTTTACATGTCACTCTTTTTTCACTAGTGTGCGGTGGAGTTTTCCTGAAGCTGTATGATGTGAAGGCATTGCACTGATGACTAGTGAAATGTATGCTTCTGTGTTCTGTTCAGTTTCTCATTTTTAATTTCTTAAATAATAAATACGAATGAATATAATCCATATAAACAAAAGCTTTTTGGGGTCCTTAATAATTTTAAGGCCAGAAAGTTTGAAAATTGTTGTTTTAGAGGAATAGGATAGGTAGGCTTTATTCTTGATGTTTTGGAGCTTTTCTTTCCAATTTGTCACAAGTGCCAGGTTTCCCATTGGTCTTAGACTCAAGCCAAACTCCTTGCCAAGGTTTATGAGTTCTACATGACTTGGTCCCAGCCTACTCCACCAACATCTTGTGTGAGCGCTGTACCGTCTGCGGGGACTGCCTTTGCCTTCACTCTTGCAGCGCTGACTCCTGATCCAGTGGGTCTCAGGCTCCTGAGGGAGGCCTTCCATGAGAAATCATTCTATCTGAAGTTTTGTCCATCTCCTGTTTAGGTGCCTGCCTCCTGTTTATTCTGTAGCACTCTTGTTTGTTTTCTTCAGAACTTCTAATTTGTAATTTCCTTTATGTTATTTGCTTGTTTTTTGAATCTGCCTCCCCCATTAGCTAGTAGCTCCATGAGAACAGGAATGCTGCCTGTTTTCACTGTGCATTCCAAATGTTCCTGGCGCATAACATATCTTCAACAAATATCTGACAGATGAATTAATGAAATGTTCCCTTTATGAATCTGAAAAAAAATCTACAATTGTGTCCTAAGTTACGTCAGTCAGTTCCATATTATTTATCTATGTAACTGACTAAACCATGTAAAATTGGAGAAATATTTACATTGTCTGGCAATACCTCCTTTAAACCTTAGATTGCTTATTTGGCAACTCAGTTTAGCATGTTGCTTAGCACTGCGGGCTCCAACCCCCAGGCCGTGCATCACTGCCTGAGCTGGCCTCCCCCACCCTGTGTGTGGAAACAGTCTTCTGTGAAACTAGTCCCTGGTGTCAGAAAGGTTGGGGACTGCTGGCTAGCACAGTGGCTTTCAAACTTTTTAATTACAGCCCACCATAAACTGGTTGACATTGTGATTTTAGTACACATATAAAAATAAGAAAAAATTTCATTGACAGTACTAGTCCATACTATGTGCCATGCACTCTTGCTGGTTGTGACCTAAATTAATTTCATAATCCACTAGATGTTCAAGATTATCGGTTTGTAAATCATTGGCCTCCTGTATACTAAGTGGTTAATGTTTACTGAGTAAAATGGATCTTGGCTATCCAGAATGTAGCCAGAAACTAATGGAGTCTCTGGGTGGCCAAAATAGATGTCACAAAGTGCAGGTACTCACAGGAGTGTTTGCTTGGGCTGTCTCTGGACGATAACTTACTCTTAACTTTAGATACAGTTCTGAGAAGTCATTGCTACTGTTGCAGCCAAATAATAAGGTTGGGGAAATGGAACTGCTAACCTTACTAATAGACTCACTCACCTGTTACGTATTAGAGACGGAAAACAAAAACATAAATGCAAAAGCATGCCATTTTGGCCAAGGAGCAAGTAGTTTAATAACTTTCTAGATCTTCCAGTGCTTCCTTGTAAAATACAAAGTAAAAACAAAGAATCAGCATATAAATCTTAACAAAATACCTCCAACCTAATGTTTATGTGATGACATGCAGTTCATAAAGCAGTTTATGAGCTGCTTTATGAGTGAGTGCATTATCTCACATAAGATTCACAATAGCATTCTTGGGCCTTTGATATTCTGATTTTGTAGGTGAGGAAAAACAGAAATGGGTGCTTGTAAATTTTTGTTTTCTAGTTGAATCTTTTGAAGAAAAAGTTTTTAATGGAATTTTTCAAACATACGCAATAGTTGAAAGAATAATGAACCCGTATACCCATCACCCAGGCTCAACATTTATCAACATTTTGGCAATTTATTTTCATCTGTTCCCATTGCCCACCTCCACCTTTGTGTATTTTAAGCAAATCCCAGGCTTGTAAAATTTTAGAGCAAGAATAAACCGTAGAGATGAGGTGGACTCTAGATAATGAGTCAGTTCTCTTAATTTATAGTTGAGAGAAAAGTAGCCCAGAGAAGTTCAGTGACCTATTAGAATGAGGGGTAGACTAGAGTTCAGGGCTTTTGACTTTTGCTTCAGTGTGCTTTCCAGTGTGTCAGTGCAAATCTGTGTCGGTATATAGTAGGGTGTGACAGTATGAAGCAGAGTGCAAAAGTTTTTCATTTGCAATTGTTAAAATGAGGCAAGTTTTAGTGCTTCAGTGGTAAAATTGGTAGGAAATTTGTGAGACACTTTAATCTCTAGTGGTGCTGGTAAGTGAGGTAGTTTTAGACTGATAATTATGTATGTGGAGGCTACTTTATTCCTAATTTTTTCTCCTTCATGAAAGTCTTTCACACTTAATTTGTTAGCTTCAGGAGAATTTGGGAAGTGGAAGAAAGAATAGACTTTTTCATTTCAGCCATAAGGACTCTCTCTAGCGTTTCTTGGAGGGCAGATGTACTAGTGATAAACTCTCTTAGGTTTTATTTATCTGAGAATGTAATTTCTGATGGGTAGTTTTGTCAGATATACAGTAGAATTCTTGGTTCTAAAGTTTTTCTTTCAACACTTTGAATGTGTTATCCTAACCACCCTTTGGCCTCCATAGTTTCAGATGAGAAATCGACTGTTAATCTTATTGAAGATCTCTTGTACATGACGAGGCACTTCTCTCTCGGTGCGTTCAAGATTCTCTTTATCTTTGGCTTTTGATAATTTGTATGTAATGTGTCTTGGTGTGGGTCTCTGAGTTTATCATGTGGGAGTGTTGAGCTTCTTGAATGTGTAGATTCATTACTTTCATCAAATTTGGAAGTTTTTGGCCATTATTTCTTTAAATTTTTTTTCCTGCCAATTTGCTTTCTCCTTTTAGGACTTCTGTAATACACAGGTTGGTTCTCTTAATGATGTCTCCCAGTTCCCTTAGGCTGTGTTCATTTTTCTTCATTCTTTTTTTTTTTTTCTTCTTTTCAGACTGCATAATTTCAATACTTTCCTGTTTACTTACATGCCTCAGTTTGGGGACTAAAAATTGGACATTTTGAATGTTCTAATGTGGAAATTTTGGAAATCACAGTCTCTGCACTCTGCTGGGTTTGTTGTTTGTTCTGGGCTTCAGTGTTTGGTTTTTGATGACTTTTCCAAGCTAAATTTCTTGGCTTGTGTGGTCACTGAAGTCTCCCTTTTGTTGTCTCAGTGCTTAGCCAACGATCTGACGGATTTCCTGAAATGCCTGGAGCCACAAAGTAAAAAAATACTTTCCCTGTCTTTGCAGATTGCTTCTAGCTGAGGTGCTTCTCCACTGGGCATCTGGGTCAAGTATGATTTTGCCGTAGCCTTCGTCTTCCGCTTAGCAAAACCCATAGATCAGCCAGAGGTGTGCATCAGGGTCCACTCACTTGTTCTGAGCGTGGGCCCAGCCCTGGGCCTGCGCGTGATCCTCCAGGTTCCTCAGTACACGTGGGAACCCTGCAAAGCCCTTACTTATTCCCTCGTGTATTTTCCTCCCCTGCCACCTCTATCCCAGGCTTTTGGGTTGGTGTGTTGCTTGCCCTGTTCCGCCATCCCTTGCCCCAGGTGACCCTCGCCAGTGTACGTCTTTAGATGCTTTTGACAAACACTGCCTGGGATGCTTTAGCCCTGAAAGCGTTCTGAGGGTTTGAAACAGAGGCAAGCCTCTGAGCTGGCTTCTCAGGAAATCACAGACAGGTGACAGTGCACAATCACAGTTTCCTAAGAACTGGTCCTTATTGCCCCCTTTCGCATGTGTGAGCTGCACCAGGAACATTGACTGCTGCCCCTGCTGCTGCCTCTGAGCTGAGAAATGGGGACGTTAGGCAGGTGAGGAAAAACACCACAATAGGCCTTACTGCAGTTCAGCAGCCTCTTTCTTCATTAAGCCTCCCCTGCTTCTTGCATGTTTTTGATGAGATCCTAGAGTTCCATAAAAGTTCATCCTGGCAGTTTTTGCCAGCTGAATACTGCATCAGTGGAGGAGCAGGTCTTTGGAGCTTCCTACTCCACCATCTTCAGTGATGTCCCTCACCAGTCGAAAGAATTTAACATGGTGAAATTACATGGTTCATTCAGTAAATAGACTTTCAGTTTTTCAGAAATGAAAATATCTCCTGTGTACATGAACAGTTTGGAATATATCCCTTTACACTCTTTTCTATGCATGTGTAAGGTATACGTATATATATAGATGTATATGTATGTAGTGTGGCCATTTATAAAAAGACTAGAGTCATGCATTATCCTGCAGGTTGCTGTGTTCCTTTATGAGTAGGTTCTGGGGATCTTTCCATGTTAGTAGGTGAGTATGGATCCACCATTGCTGTCTAACCATTTTCCTTTTCTTTTTTTTTTTTGAGACAGAGTCTCACTATGTTGCCCCAGCTAGAGTGCTATGGCGTCAGCCTAGCTCACAGCAACCTCCAACTCCTGGGCTCAAGCGATCCTCCTGCCTCAGCCTCCCGAGTAGCTGGGACTACAGGCATGCGCCACCATGCCCGGCTAATATTTTCTATATTTTTAGTTGGCCAATTAATTTCTTTCTATTTTTAGTAGAGACGGGGTCTCGCTCTTGTTTAGGTTGGGTTTGAACTCCTGACCTTGAGTGATCCACCTGCCTCAGCCTCCCAGAGTGCTAGGATTATAGGTGTGAGCCACCACGCCCGGCCCATAGTTAAAATTTTGATAGCTGTTTTCAAGTTGTCCTCAAAAAAGTTGGTACCACTTTATCCTTCCATCAGTAATGTATGAAAGTACTCCATTTCCCATATTCTCTCTGAGAATCTTTTTAACTTTTGCTAATCTGGATGGAAAAGTAGCCTTGGTCTTGTAATTTATATTTTCTTGATTTCTAGGGAAATGAAGTGTCTTCATTTTTACTTACATTTGTCCTGTGAATTGCCTGTGCTAACACTTTTGTCAGTTTTCTTTTATTGGGTAGTAAATATCTATCTCATTATTTTAAATAATTCTTTACATATTATGTTAGGGTTATTGGCCTCTTTTTATTGTGCTTGCCTTTTAACCTTGTTATAAACTCTTCACTGTGTGGAAGTTTCAAAATTATATTTTGTAAAATGTATCAGTTGTTTTTATAGAGATTTTCTCCATACCAAGAATTCCTCTGTGCTTCTAACGTTTTATGCTTCTCTGCTTTTTTATATTTAATTTTTAATCCATATGGAGTTTTATTTTGGGTAGGATGAGAATTTGGGGCTGCTAATAGTTCTAATACGATTTATTGAATTCTCCTTCTTTTCTAGTTTTATAATATACTTTCCCTTTAATAGTTTTTAAAAATTATTGCTTCCCAGTATGTAGTATATGTGTGTGTATAATTTCTCGGTTAGCCTGGTACATTTTTGAAAAACAAACTTCAGATTCATCAGTCTGATTCTCTAAAGAATGTACTGGAATTTTTATTGGGATTGCATTGCATTTATGAGCATAATTTGGGAATGATTAATATTTTTGTAATATAGACTCCCAGCAACAAGAATGTCTGTTAAGCTCTTCTTTTTTGTCTTTTAGTCTTTCAGCAAATTTTTAGTACATAGCTGTGCTGTGCTGGGTGCTCATCTGAGATGTTAGAATACCTTAGTAAACAGCAGACAAAGATCCCTATCCTTAGGGAACTGGCATTAGTAAAAGTTTCCTTTCCTGTTCTTTCACATTTCTTGTTTTAATTTTAGATGTTTTATATTTATTGTCATTGTAGGTGGTATAGTTTCTTAATCCTATTTTATACTCTTAAATTCTCAAATTTGTTACTGCTCTATGAAGAAGCTTTTTTATTCCCCTTTTGGGTAATTGAACTATGTACAATTGTCTTATTGGAATCTTATTTTAATAGATTGGTGCTTTAGATTTTCTAGTTAGTCATATCTGTAATTTCTCCTAATATTTATATCATTTCTTTTCCTTGTACTTATCCTAAAAGCATTCATTGGCAGGCCCTTTACTATGATGTGCAATAGTATAGGTGATGACAGGCATCCTGATCTTGTCATCTTGTTCCTGAGTTTAATGAATGTTCTTTTAATGTTTTACCATAGAGTGTGGCATTTGCTATAGGTTTCTGATAGTCATTTGTTTAGCTAAGAAAGTTTCTGTTTTTGAATTGGATTTTTAATTTTAGCAAATGCTTTCTGTTTATCTATTGGAGTGATGTGTTTTTTTTCTCTCCCTTCTTTAATCTCTTAATGTAATATATTGCTACATTTCCACTGCTGAACTAACCATGCATTCTTGGGTTCAAAACCTTCTTGATCTGCACATTTTGTTCTTTTTAATGTGTTGTTGGATTTCATTTTAGGATTTTTCTATGATTATAAGAGGGATTGGTTTATAGTTTACTTCCTTTGTATTTATCTTTGCATATGTGCTATCATCTTATTATAAGATATGTTGACTTCTTGGAATGAACGATGAAGTTTTCTGGGACAGTGTAACATCTCTTATTAAATGTTGGAAGTAGTCTTATCTCCAAAGCCATTTGGGTCTGGTCTCTGTATAAGTTGTTTTTTCAATTTCTTCTATCATTATGGGTTTATTTAGTTTCTCTAAAATTTAAGGATCAATTTTAATAATTTAAATTTTCCCAGAAAAATTATTTATTATGTTCATATTTCCAAATTAATAGTCATAAGGCTAAATAATGCTGTAGCTTTCTAGGAGTGCATGTTTGTAGGTAAATTTTTGGAGACACTTATGTATGCCTTAGCAAATTGTCAGTTTTCCACGACTTGATTGGTCATTTTGTTGGGTTCAGAATCCTAGATTTGGATTCATTTTTGTTAGATTTTCGATGGTATTTTTGTGCTGTTTTCTGGCATCCAGTTCTGCTCTTCAGAAGTCTGATGACATTCTTCTGATTCCCAATCATTGTTACGTGTCCTTTTTTCTCTCCTTGGAAGTTTTTAACAGTTCATCCCTTTCTTTGACATTTCTTGCCTTAAACTTCACCCGTTTAGCAACTGGTATTTAGCAATTTAGAAGTTTTCACTTAAGTAGAGGGTCTAGATTCTTAGGAAAAGAAATGGAGTGTCGCTTCCTCTAGATTCTAAGTCACGGTAGGAACATCCAGTTGGCTGAGCCGCGGGTCGCTTGCTCTCTTCCTGTCTGCCCAGGACGGTGGAGAGCCTTATAACTTTGACAGTGGGAGGCGGAATCCTATCTTATGTTAGGCAGGACTCACATTAAGGTTGATTTCCAAATGCTGGCACAGGAAATTCAGTTGAGAAGCAAACAAATAACCAATATGCACCATACTTCATAAACAAAATTAAAAGTTCATTTTAGGGAGAACCTGTCCTGGGGCCCATGTGACATAAGGGATTTTTAAAACAATGAGTGCAAGTTATTATTTCTAAAGCAACATCATGTAGGAGCTTCTTTCTGAAAATTTTGCTTGGTTATTCAGAAGGTGCCCCCCCTCCCCCCAGACAGAGTCTGACTCTGTTGCCCTGGCTAGAGTGCTGTAGTGTCAGCCAGCTCACAGCAACCTCAAACTCCTAGGCTCAAGGAATCCTCCTGCCTCAGCCTCCCCAGTAGCTGGGACTACAGGTGCACACCACTGTAACTGGCTAATTTTTTTCTATTTTTAGTTGCCTGGCTAATTTTTCCTTTTTCCTTTTTTTTTTTTTTTTTTTAAAGTAGAGACAGGGTCTTGCTCTTGCTCAGGCTGGTCTCAAATTCCTGACCTGAAGTGTTCCTCATGCTTCAGCCTCCCAGAGTGCTAGGATTACAGATGTGAGCCACTGCACCCGGCAAACTCAGAAGTTAATGGTTATACTCTAGGGTTCATATGTTCACTCTGAAGATTATTGAATGTTACATGATTCTTTTTTTAGTTAATGTTTAATGAAGGGTCTGGATTTCCTCATCTATAAAGCAAGAAATTTTGACTGTCAGTGAATCAGAATAGGAGCATGTTCCACATGAGAGTGGTATTGAGGAAAAAGAAAGACGGTTGAGAACCTTGGGAATACAAAGGTCCATAAACTTTTTCTGTCAAGGGCCAAGTAGTAAATATTTTAGGCTTTGCAGGGCACGTGGTTTCTGCTGCAACTACTGAGCAGAAAGTTGCTTCTTGAAAGCAGCCATAGGCAATATGTGATTGAATTGGCATAGCTGAGTTCTGTTAAAAGCTCATTTACATAAATGAGCAGTAGCTAAATTTGGGTAAAAAAATGGGCGGCAGGCTCTCCGTGACCTATGGGCTGTAGTTTACTGCCTCTTGTACTAGACAATTGCTACTACCCTGTTCCAAGCTGATAGTCTATACATTCTCAGATGCAAGTTTAGGTTTCTGGAAAAGAAGAGGAAATAATGAGAATGGTAAGTAGAAGAGTTACGTTAATTATAGATAATGTAATTGCTGCATGATAGAAAATTATAGAAATCACAGTAGATACCTTTGATCTTATTGGTAAGGATAATTGATTCCCTTATTAAAATAGAATGTCTAGTATAATGTTCAACCGTAGAAGGAGATTCTCCATGTAAGGAGGGACCCAGTGACCACTCTTGTTTTGCTGAATTCATCTTCCCTTTGTCCTTCAGGGATACAGTGTTCTTCCTTTAAAATTCTGGACTAATGCAGGTATATTTTCCCCCCTTTGTTCTATTTGGTATGACTGATGTACACTGGAACTTTAAAAAAGAATTTTTCTGTATTATTTTTTTTAATTAAAAATTTTTTTTTTGGAAACAGGGTCTCACTCTGTTGCCCAGGATGGAGTGCAGTGGTGTTGTCATAGCTCACTGTAGCCTCAAACTCCGGGGCTCAAGGATCCTCCTGCCTCAGCCACCTGAGTAGCTGAGACTATAGGCATGTTGCACCATGCCCAACTGATTTTTTTATTTTTTGTATAGATGGGGTCTTGCCACATTGCTCAGGCTTGGGATTTGTCTATACTGTAAAGGAGAACAGAGGGAAATAACTGCAGAGGTTATACACAGAATAAAAACAGGCTTACAGAGTTCTTGCCTTAGCTTGCTTTTTAAGATGAGTCATTATTTTACTTAGCGTAATATCCTCAAGGTTCATCGATGTTGTAACATGTGTCAGAATTTCCTTCCTTTTTAAAGCTAATGTTCCATTGTATATATACACCACCTTTTTTTTTTTTTATGCATTTATCCCTTGAATTGCTTCTACCTTTTGACGGTTGTAAAAAATACTGCTATGAGCATGGGTAAGTATCCCTTCCAATGCCTGCTTTCAATTCTTTTGGATATACCCAGAAGTGGAATTGCCACACTGGTCATTGGGTTTAGGGTCTATTCTAATCCTCAGGGACCCTCATTTTAACTAATTACATCTGCAGAGACCCTATTTCTAAATAAGGCCACATTCTGTGATTCTGGTGAACGTTACTTTTTGGAGGACACTGTGGTGTGATAAAAAATACATATTTGGTCTTTGTTCCTGGTGCAGAGCTCCTAAATCCCTTTGAATTTACTGTCCTCTTTCTATGCTAATGAGATTACTGAGGTGGGGGAGCTAGGGAGATAGCGTCAGGGCTGGGCTGGTCATCAGAAAAACCAGCTATGTGTTTAGAGGGCTAAACCTTTCAGCCTCAACCCCAAGCCTCCCTGGAGAGAAGAGCACAAACACTGTCAGCCAGTGATTTAATCAGCTGGGGGTTCAGGGAGCTTCCGAATTGGTGAGTGCATCCACATGGGAGGAGGGTGTTGCATCCTGACTCTTTGGACCTAGCTCTGTGTTCTTCCGCATGTCTGTTCATTTGTATCCTTTATAATAAATGGTAATAGTAAGTACAGTGTTTTCCTGAGTCCTCCGAGGTGTTCTAGCAAATTATTGAACCTGATCGGGGGAGTTGTGGTAACCCCCATATTTGCAGTATTCTGCCAGGTGGAAGTGTGAGTAGCCTGAGAGCACTCTGTTTGAGCTGGCATCTGAAGTGGAGCAGTCCTGTGGAACTGAGCCCCTAACCCGTGGGCCTGCCCCAACTCTACATTATTAGTGTCAGAATTGAATGGAATCGTTGGTACAGCAGAAGGACTGTTTAATCCAGTGTAGCCAGCAAGTCAAACTTTCTTTTAATGTTACAAAAGATGACCTATAATAAAACACATGTAACATTTTAAAAACCAGACTCCCAACCCCCAAACAAAGCAGGACATGTATCAGTCAGTCCTCATCCTGCTAATACTCCAGGTTCAAAATACTCATGTTTTCAGTGCCTCTTTCTCTCTTTTCTTCCTTGTCAGCATGCCTTGGAACTTCTAAATTGACAGTTTCTGGTTCATCCATTATCTTATTCTCCACTCCGCTTCTTCACTGTGATGTTCACCAAGTTTTTTTTCCTCTCTCCTTATTGCTTGGTTTGTAGTTATTTAGTTTGACAGTTGCTTATGTTTTATCAGTCAGTTGTTGCTTCTTTTTGGTGCCAGATTAATTTTTCTAAACTGCAGTCCTGTTGTGTATTGAGTATAGACTTTTCACGGTGGTTCTCCAGCAGTATCCCACGTCTCTTCTGTCTGGTCTGACAGCTTCTCTCTGAGAGTCTCTTTGACCCTCCCTGGACTCCTCACTGTGTCCGTGGCTTTTGCAGCACTTTTCAGCCCCTGCTGCCATTTCCCTGGATGCTCATCCGCTTGACAAAACTTTGGCCGTTCTCAGCCTTCATCTCAGGCATTATCTCGTCTGTCAAACCAAACTTGACTTTCCCCAGCCCCCATCGTGTTGTGTGTACTTTCTGTTTGAAATGACCTGAAAATAATCTCCTGAGTCGAAGAAATTGTTACATAAATTTCAGTTATTCCGTCAATTTCAGTTCAGTTGCTTTTTCTGCCGCTAAAATGATATGAAACTTTAATATTAAGTTATTAAACACGAAATGTCCAATTTCAAATCAACAGTGTAGTTTTATTATATCTCAAACAAGAAGCACGATTAATCAAAGTGTGCACCTAAACTATGAACACAGTGTTGCTATCTTAGCAGTAGCTTGTTTATACCAGCAGTGAAGAATCCTGGAGAGCGAGTGGGGACAGAATTACAAAAGGCGTTTTCCACAGCTTGTTGAGAATTTAATATTGTTCCTTGCGAGAAGTGGTCTAAAGCCTGAAAGAAGTGTAGTCAGTCGGTGCAAGGTCTGCTGAATACGGTGGGTGACGCGGTTTCCAAGTCCTGCTTCTGTAGTTTGAGCCGAGTTGTTCGTGCAACGTGTGGTTGAGCGTTGTCTTGCAAGAGGATGGGCCTGTCTCTGTTGACCAGTCTCAGCTGCCTCATTGCAGCATCCTCATCCTTTTGTCCAGTTGGTTGCTGTAGACATCCATTGTAATCAGCTGACCAGGTTTCATGAAGCTCTAGTGGATGATCCCAGCACTCAACCACCAAACAGACACCATTAGCTGTTTTTGATGAGTACTCGGTTTTGGACTGTGTTTGGCCCTTCAGCTTTATTCCAATCATTGTGCCAAATGCTTGCAGTTGTCAACAAGAATCCATTTTTCATCACGTTTAGAAATATTTTGCCTTTATGTCATGACAGCAAAGAAAGGCAAGCTTTGAGACAATTTCTCTCCTGATGCTAGCTTAATTTATGTGGAACCCATCTATCTTGTTTACCTTGACAGTTTGTACCTGCTGTCCCTCTCTATCCTCTTTACTGCTCTATTTTTTTTCCAATAAAGACCTTAAGTTAAATACTACATATTAGTTTGTTGGGATTGCTTCTTGTAGAATGTAACCTACACAGAATAGATTTTTGTTGTCTTGTATACCCCTGTATGTCAAGTGTCTAGAATAATGCCTGGCATATGTTAATCAGGTGCTCAAGAAATAGTTGTCAAATGAATAAAGGACACAGGTTTCATGACCTCAGTTCTAGTCGTAGTTTCTGGTTAACTTGTACTCCATTATTTTGAAATGATGCCATAGCCGGTTTCCTTAGATATTTTATGGGGTTAGTCCTTCGAGAAAATATTTTTAAAAATTATTTCTGCATGATCCTGGCCTATGATTTTGGCTTTTGTGGATTTAACTCTCAAATCTCCAGGAAGTGCTATGTAGCAGCATGGCAGTTAAATTTTTCTTCTGGAATACCTGCTCTGATGCACAGTTTTAGATGAGCACAGGGATTCCTAACCCTAGCTGTCTTACCAGCGTTACTGGGAAGTTTTAAAACATAAAAAATAGAGCCTCCTGAACTAAAATTAGGGAGGAGGCCAAGAATTTGTATACTCGTTAACAAGATTTCTAGATGATTGTTATTAGCTAGCCTGACATAAAGATGTACTGGTCTCAGCAGAATTGGATGCTCTAAATTTTTTTCTTTTTTCTTACTTGTTTATTTACTTATTTGAAATAGGGTCTTGCTCTTTTGTCCAGGCTGGGGTGCAGTGGCTATTCACAGGTGTGATCTTAGTGCACTATAACCTTGAACTCCTGGCTTCAGGCAATCCTTCTCAGCCTCCTGAGTAGTTGGGACTATAGGCACGTGCTGCTGTGCTGGTTGGATGCTCTGATTAATTAGCAATGTCTGCCGTGGGTGATTGTGATTGATTCTTTCACTGTACCACTGTCAAAAAAGCCACGAATGAAAATTTGGCGTATAAAATGTTGGGCCTTTTTCATGTTTTCATAGATAGGGAATGTTCCCTGTTTTCATGAAGTATATGTGATTTTGGGTGTTTTTAAATTTATTGAGAACAATTTTATGTCCTAACATTTATCCGAGAGAATGTTCCATGTGCATTTAAGAACATATGTTCTGTTCTTGTTGGCTCAAATGCTTTGTGTTTGTCTTATAGGTCTAGTTGATTAATAGTACTGTCAAATCTTCTATTTCCTTATTGATCTTGTATCTAAATGACCTGTTTGTTATTGAAAATGAGGTGTCAAAGTCTGCAACTAATAGCATAGAACTATTTCTCTCTTCATTTTTGTCACTGCTACATATATTTTGGTGCTCTGTTTTGGTGCGTATGCATTTATAATTGTTATATCTTGATGAATTGACCCTTTTTGTCATTGTACAGCGTTGTCTTTTTAAAACAGTTTTGGACTTCAAGTCTATTTTGTCTGACACTGGTTGAGCCACACCAGCTCTCTTTTGGTTCCTATTTACATGCAGTATTGTTTTCCATTCTTTCACTTTCAGTCTGTCATAAGCAGCATGTAGTTGGATCACGTTTCTTGTCCACTCTGTGATGTGAGAGCAGATAGTTGAGTAGGAAATACCAGGAATCGTTCCTTCCAGTGAAACGCTGTTGACCCAGCAAGAACCGTTTGAAGCAACTGTTACTCCAGCACTGCCTGTCCACTGATGGGCTAGTTCAGAGGCCGTCTCTGGTACTTCATCCCCTGCACTAAGCAGTTTCTCCTGCAGCTGTGTTCATTTTTTCTTTTCTTACTGGATCCAGGCATTTAAAGAAATGTGTCAGTCAGGTTACTGGCTGACTAGGGAGGTAACATAAAGAGACTGAAGTGACCACACGCAAGAAGGTATATAGTATAGTAAAAAGTCTTTGCAAAAATAGTTTGGAAGAGTCATTAAACAAGTAGACAAAAACCTTAATTAACAACAGCAATTTCTGGGGAAGGGGAGAATCTGATTTCCAGAGTTACTACAATATTCAGAATCTCTAGTTGCCACTGTTGTTTCTGATGAGACCTGGCCGTTAACTGCAGGTCCCTTGTGAGTGATGAGTCATTTTTCTTTTGGGCTCTCAAAGTTTTCTCCTTGTCTTTGGCTTTGAAACATTCTGACTGTGCTATGTGTTTGTGGATCTCTCTCTGTGTTTGTTCTGTTTTCAGTTTGTTGAGCTTCTGGCTGTATAAATGAATATTTTCCAATAAATTTGGAAGTTTTCAGCCATTATTTTGAGTATTTTTTCTTTTTCCTTTATATGCTCTCCTTGTGGCACTCCCAGTACACGTGTGTTGGTGTGCTTAACGACGACCCATGTCTCTCTGAGGCCGTGTTCAGTTTTCCTCATTTGTTCTTGGATGCATTGTCTCCGTTGATCTGTTTTCGAGTTCACTGATTCTTCTGCCAGTTTCAGATCTACTGTTCAGTTCTGGCGGTGAATTCATTTCAGTTACTTTTCAATTTCAGAATTTCTGTTTGGTTCTTTTTAATAATTTCTGCTATTCATGTTCTTTATTCCTTGTGACAGTGTTATCATACTTTCTTTTGGTTCTTTGATCATGATTTCATTTAATTCTTTGAACATATTTATAATGGCTACTTAAACATCCTTTTCTGTTAAATCTGACTGACATCTGGTCCTCTCACAGGTGATTTCTGTTACCTGCTTTATTTCTGATGGATTATAGGTTATACTTTCCTGTTTCTTTGATGTCTTGTAATTTTTTTGTTGGAAACTGGACATTTTAGATAATATGTTGCAGCAACTCTGGTGCTGGTCTCCCACCCCTGGGCTTGTTATTGTTGCTTGCTGTTTACTCCTTTGTTGACTGGCTGGGTTATTTTAGAGAAGTCTCCCCCCCCTCAATCCTCCAACTCCTGTAGTGTGAAGCTTCTGATGTTGTTCCTAGGGGCTGGGGGAGACACAGCCTTGGGCACACCCACAGTCACCCTGGGATGACCCTGGCTTTGGCAGGGCCCTTTTTGACTGTCTCTTTCTCTGACCACACTTTCCACAATGCCTTGGGGCGTAAATTGCTTTATGGATGGAGCCGTTCACACTCAGGCTCCTTTGAATGGGTAGCGTCTGTGGTTAGTGTTTGAGATTTGTTCAGACCCAGGCATAGGCCTTTCCCGCATGTCTCTCCAGCATAGCAGCTGGTCTGCAGTCTGTCTCAGTGTCTGTAGTTACTCTTACCATTCTCCTCCTGATTACCTCTCACCAAAACCCTCACTGTTTCTGAGAGCACCCTTTGGCTTGAAGTCAGTTCCTTTGGGAGAGTTTTGGAGCTCTCTGTTTTAAGGCCTCCCCCTTCCGCTGCCCCCAACTCTCTGAGCCATATAGATGGTGTGGCTGGGGACAGTGGTATACTGGTCTCTAGTGACACTCTGGCTTTAGGAGCTGAGCCCCTGGGGGATGAGGGTAAGGCAGCAGCCCCAGGTCTGTTCAACTTGATGCTCTTGGTGTGGGACCCTCAGCCCATAGGGCTGGGGCTGTCTAGGCCCAGCAGTGTCTGTCCCACAAGTGGGACCTAGGTGGAAAAAGGCAGCCCCGCACCTCTCACTCACACTCTTACCCGGAACTGAGCCTCGACAATCGGCATATGGGTGTAGGGTGAGAAAAGCGAGGTCCTGGCCTTCTGGCTGGATGCTGGGGGAGAGGGAGCCTGGTGTTCTTGGGCGTACTAGTCTAGAGTGGAGTCTTAGCCTTACTGAGCTTCTGGGGGAGGTAGGAGTGGGCCCTGATTCAAAGACCATGAATTCTTGCCTTTGTTCTTAACACATTTTTGTAGATTTCTGGAATAAGTGTCTTTTCATTTGCTGTATACCCTGAGAATCATTTCCAGAGGCTTTAAATGGTTGTTTTTAAAACTGTTTTCACCGGGTTCATAGGGAGTGGGCCCACGGAGCTCCTTGGGCTGGTCGTGTGGGGATTGGAACTCACTGTTCTTTCACTCTAGGATTTTCGTCCTTTTTTAAAGCACCTGTTCTGGTTGGTAGTGTTTGGTAAGAATTGACACATTACTTCATCGGTTGATTCCAGCTCCATGTTGGGAAAATTCCTGAAGCATTATAGGTGTTGATATCATCTGGCCCTGCCTACCGCTGTGTAGACTCTTTCTGGGGGGAGTTCTGTCTGCTGCTGCTTCTCAACTCTCTTTGCTTGTATGTGTGCCTAAGACAAAGAACGTTATTTTCCATTCTTTGAGTTTCCTAATAATAAAAACAACTTTGTATCAGGTGCCACCCATTTGTCAGTTCCTTTATTTTAAAACAGATTGTCACATTTAATCTTCCAGCAAATTTATGAAATAGATAATAGCTTCATTTTACAGAAAAAGATACAGGCCCCTAAAGAGCTCTGCTCTTAATGGCTGCCCTGTACAGTCCATTTCAGTAGCCCCTGGCCACACTTGAAACGTGGCCTGTCCACATTGGGATGCAAGATGTGCTATGTACGCAAAATACGCACTTAGTATGGAAAAAGTGTAGAAGATCCCATTAAGATTTTCTATATTGCTTATATGCTATAAGGATATTTTAGGTCTACTGGGATACATAAAATAATGTTTAAATTTCACAGGTTAAAGTTTCACCTGTCTGTTTTTAGTTTTTAAAAATGTGGCTACTGGAGAACTTAAAGTTATATATGTGGCCTACATTATATTTCTGCCGCTCACCACTGCTCTACATTATCTCTGCTTCATTTAAATAGAGTCTTGGCTTTCATGATTTGGAAAAGTATGAAGATTACAAAAAGTATTATAAAAGTCTCTAACTTATATAAGAGATATAGCAAATATCTAACTTATAAGTCTGTAACTTATAAGAGATATAGCAAATCAGCATTTTTTTCTTTTATGCAGTAAAAAAATATACTCAACTCATTTTATAAAGAAAACATTTTACTAAAGTTTGTGTTCTTAAAAAAACTCTGTTCTATTAGTGATTTTTCATGCATAATAGTGTTCAATAAATTCATTTTTTTTGCGTAGCTTTGTATTTTTACAATTTGTAATTATTAAATGGCTAATGCGTTTGTGACAGTTGTATATAGAAGTTTTGTGATTTAAAATGTCAAGTCAGGAATCCTTATGCAAGTTGTCTTAGTATTCGAGTTATTTGTGTTGTATCTCTGTTTTAATTTAGTAGAACTGACTTCAGTGCACTCTTCCTCATAGATGACGACTTTGACCAGTTTGATAAGCCTGGTGCAGAACGGTCCTGGAGAAGAAGAGCTGCTGACGAGGATTGGGACAGGTATGTACACACCTGTGCTTCACGTGCACGTCTGTGCTGATTTCTGTTTTTCTGTCACTTGGCTGCAGAGAGGTAGGTTGGTTGGTTGGCTTGTTTATTTGCTGGACAGTATTGCCTGAAAGCAGAGAGGTCTTTACTGAACAGTGTGTTGGTTCCTGATACCCTTTCTGGGTGGTCTTATTCCTACTGGGCTAAAGTGAAGACTTTTCAGGTAAAAAGCTGCCTGATGGGCGCCTGTTCTCGTCTGTGCTGTATGCAGGGCTGCTGGCAGAACACAGGTCTTCCTTTCTCTCTGTGTGTGTACACAGGGATGGTCTTGACTTTGCGAGCACCAGAGCCGTTTTGGGAGTAGTTGTATGCCAGAGTTCTTTCACTGCCCATTGTACCCAACATTTGGCTAGACTTTAAATTTTTGCCATTCTAATGTGTGTAGCATGTTATCTTACTAATTTTAATTTGCATTTCCTGATTACCAGTGAAGATGAAAATATTTGTCTAGGAACACGCACATGCACACACACACACACAAAATCCGCAGTAAGGACAGATGTCTGTTCAGTGTAGTTGTTACCTCTGGCGAGAAGTTCCAATAGAAGTTAGAGGATGTGTGCTGGGAGAAGTACACAGTGGGGCTTAATCTGAGTAGTGAGGTTGAGAAATGATGACTGTTCTTTACAACGTTCTTAACGTCTTAAATACTGTGTTGAGAAAATGTAAAAATCACCTTGAGTTGCAGTCAATTTGAAAACAGTGATGCCCTACAAGTTTTACAAAATAATCTTTTATGAAAACTGTCTAACTCTTAACAGCCTTCGTAAAGTTGATTGCTCTTCTGTGACCCATGCAATGTAACCCATGCAATGTAGTGTCAGGATTCTCCAGAGAAACAAAACCAATAGGATATGTATAGTTATATAGAAAGAGATTTATCATGATGGATTGGCTCATGCAGTTATACGGAGACTGAGAAGTCCCATGATCTGCAGAGCCAGCTCTGTAGTTCCAGTCTAAGCCCAGAGGCCTGAGAACCAGGGGAGCCGGTGATACAAGTCCTGCTCTGAGCTTGAAGGCCTGAGAACCAGGAGCGCTGATGTCCATGGGCAAAAGAAGTGTGTGAATTTGCCTGAACTCTGACTTTTTGGATAATGTCTGCCCACATTGGTGAGGGTGGATTTTCTTCACACAGTTTACTGATTTAAACACTAATCTTCTCTGGAAGCACCCTCACAGATAATCACAAAAATAGTAGTCTTACTAGCTATCTGGGCATTTCTTATCCCAGTCAAGTTAACATAAAATTAGCCAACATGCAGCCTGTAAAGAAGTCAGTTAGCACTGAGAGCTAAGTCTTTTCTGTAAAAGAAATAGTCTTACCAGGAATTATTCAAGCTAGCCTTGTTTAAAACACTGTGATGGTAAGCCGAATAAAATATAAAGTGGTTTATATTTTTACTCATCGTTTGGAGTTCCTCTTTAAATTGTCTGTACATATCTATGTTTTTCTGTTTCTTTGCTTGTTTTTTCCTTATTGACTTTAGGGATTCCTTATATTTTAGTTTTTGTTGCTTAGAGATAGCTTCCCCCAATCTGTGGCGTATGTTTCCTTAAAATACAGTCTTTAAATAGATTGTTCAAAATAACAGTCAAATTAATAATCTTTTTTTTTTATTAAAACATGAAACAAATTTATTTGGAAATCTTCTTCAGACTTATAAGAAAGTCGTAAGAATAACATAAAAACTCCCACTTGAGCTTCTCCTAGACTCACTAGCTGCTTTTTGTTGTAGAATCCACGTTATCATTCTCACTCTTTATTGTGTGTGAAGGTTTCTTTCCTGCGCTGTTTGGCAGTGCGTCCTTCAGTTATCCAGGAGGCTCGAGATGTCAGCTAAGGTGCTTCTGCTTTTTGTCCTTAAGACACTCTCCCCTCCGCTGTATTCTGGATGTGTCCTGCACGTTTCTATGATCGTTTAAATTTTTCTGTCTTTTTTTTTACAGTTAGATATATAATCTGCCTGAAATTGATTGATCTTTAACTTACAGAGAATTTCAAGCATATGTGAAAATAGTGCAGTGAACTCAATGTACCATCATCAAGCTTCACCAGTTGTCAGTATGTAGCCAGCCTTGTTTTATGCACACTTTCTACAGCCCCCCTCAAATCACAAACGTAGTTTCATCTGACTTCAGAATGTATCTCTAAAAAAAAAGAGTTTACAGATATAGCCACAATAGTTACTGTATCTAGGAAATAATTACTTATTAATAAATATCTTGTTAGTGTTCACCTTTCCCTGGTTGTCTTATTTTTATATGTGTGTGTATGTATGCATATATATGTGTATATACATATGTAAAATATATGTATGAGTATATTACACACTCACGCAGTGTAGATACGTGTCTGTGTGTTTTTCTATTGTTAGAATTGGGTCCACATAGGGTCCGTATATCGTAATTATTAACTTGTGTGTTTTTCAAGTGTTGTTTCATCTTTTCTTCTGTGTAATTTTTGGTGAAGAAACAAGGTGGTTTGTTTTCCAGAGTTCCTGCTTTTGCTGATCACATCCCCTGAGGTCTCTTTAGTGTGTCCTTACCCTTGTATTTCATGTCAGCTAATAGATATGCAGAGGTGGCTGGGCTTTGGGGCTTGAGTTTGGGGAGGGAAGGGCTGGCTGTGTCTCAGGCGAGGTGTGCCTCCCTTGGGAGCCGTGTGGGTCTGGTGGCCTTCAAGTGATGATACTTCCTCTTCTGTTACCCGTGGTACTTCTACAGACTATTTGGTTCTTCTGAGGTACAGATTATACAGATAGGACAGGATAGGTGATTGACTCTTTCCTTGTATTTGCCTACTTTCAAAGTAATAAGTCAACCATGGCATACTCCAGGGGTGAGTTTTATTTTTGAATCATTTTGAAATCATAGATTTAGATATTGGTTGTATTTAATCCATTGCAGTTGTAATATTATCTTTATTGATGGTCAGATTGCTCTGATACTTGTTCAGTTGGAATTTACTCGGGTTGGCTCCTGAGTCCGTTTGACGTGACTTAGCTGTCTTTGTCAGCTTTCTTGCTTTCCGCTGTGATGAAACCTGTTTTTGGTCATGGTGTGAGACAGGGTCCTAGTTTTTTATTGTTTTCCTTGGTATGAATAACAGTTGTCTCAGTATTGTTTATCAACAAGCTTCCTTTTTTCACTATCTTAAGTGACAGGTTTGCATATATGAAGATTCTGCCACATGTATTTATTATGTTTAAGCATAAAACAGCCTCTTTGGGCTGAATAATAGAGACCTACGTTTGGAAGTTAAGGAGAAGAGTTTGTCAGAAATTGTTATGAGAAGCTCTTGCTGCTATGTTGCATGAATAGTAGGTATATTTGGAAGAATATGTCATTGCTGACCCAGCACCTGAACATTTTAAGTTTAGAGATGTGCAGGTCTCATCTGTGTTCAGGCAAGAAAGAGACAGCACACACAAAAGCTTTAACAAAATAATTTAATGAAGGAGGACTATTCACAGGCAAGGTTTGAGAATTAATGAGGCTGTGAGCACCCAGGGAGTAGCAGTGCCCCAGCTGGTGGCAGTGGTGTCCTAGAGCCCAGTGAGAGCCTGGGGCAGGGGAGGCGGTAGTCTCTGTCCCCTCATGGTGCAAGTGAGAAGGGAGGGGCCAGTCTTTCTCCTACCATTTGGTGACATTCTTTCAGTGCCTCCCATTGGCTGAACCTGTGCAGAAGCCAGAGGCTGGGACAGCCTGTGTGGCGCTCCGGGTACAGTGCAGGCAGACAGGAGAGAGGACTGGAGTCAGGAGGACCTGGAGACGACGATGGACCCATGTGCAGTGGTCTGCTTGTCACTTAGACTTACGATTTTGAAAGGTTGCAGCCACGTGGCTGACAGTGGACACTTGTTTCCTGAAAAATGTCTTTCAGGATACTTCTGTTTATTTTATATTAAATATTTATTTTATGTTATTTATTTTTTTATTTTTTGAGACAGAGTCTCACTCTGTTGCCCAGGCTGGAGAGTGCCGTGGCATCAGCCTAGCTCACAGCAACCTCAAACTCCTGGGCTGAAGGGATCCTTCTGCCTCAGCCTCCCGAGTAGCTGGGACTACAGGCATGTGCCACCATGCCCAGCTAATTTTTTACATGTATTTTTAGTTGGCCAATTAATTTCTTTCTATTTTAGTAGAGACGGGGTCTTGTTCTTACTCAGGCTGGTCTTGAACTCCTGAGCTTGAGCTATCTACCTGCCTCGGCCTCCCAGAGTGCTAGGATTACAGGCGTGAGCCACCGCGCCCGGCCCTATTTTATGTTATTTTTTATTTTACGAAGAGTGGCACTCAGCCCCCACTGCGGGGGCTGGTGGACCCCTTTCCTCCATTTCTGTTTGTAGATAAAGTAAAAATATACTTCCTCTCAAAGAACTGACCGTCTCTAATCTTTGGTAAGAAATATCTGCTGAAAACGTCGTTGTGACTCAAATAATGGTTACTGGTGTGGAATCTGCATTGAGCACAAACCTCTTCACCGGCCAGTCTCGTTTCATTTCTTAGATGAGCTGCTGTTGGTATCATTCGGTGTGACTGCTCACTCCTGTGAAGCTACCAGATGCGGGCCAGTCACTTCCATGAGTTGCGGTATGTGCATGGCAGTTAGGACTTGGAGTCTGAAGCTGGACTGTCTGAGTTCACCTGGTGTCACCACTTGCTACCTGGGTGACCTTGGGCACGTTATTTAACATCTCAGTATCTCTGCACCTCTAAAAAAATGGGG
>CAUYRT010069298.1:0-14432 GCA_963574885.1 Lepilemur ruficaudatus | reverse complement strand
TTGGTTGATGATGGTCTGGAGGAAAAGCAAAATATGCTAAATATACACATCTGTTGGGTATTCTCATGCCAAAGAATTTAGGACTGTCTCTATAGAGCCTTATGAAAACAAATGGGTAATTAGAGAGACATATATACAAACTGATCCAACTTTTTGTTCCATGAGTTTGAAATTGTCAGAAAGATCTGAGGCTATATCACACTTATAAAAAAGAATTAATTAGAAAAAAATCACATATTTTTGAAGACTGATTATTAAATTAGAAAATAACAATAGATAGCTTGAATAGCATAATAGATACAACTGAAGAATGAATTAACGAGCTTAAGATCAGGACCAAAGATTTTCCCAGAATGCAGCAAAGGGATAAAAATATCTTAAATCTGAAGAAAAAGAAAAAAGTTAAGAATACTTTCTGATATTGCTATGTGTACAGAGAAAGGGTGACTCCTATATTATATTCAAGCTCCAGACATTCCAACTTTGGCCTAGTTGGAACTCCAGAAGAACAGAAGAGGGAGGCAATAGTAAAAGAAACAGTAGAAGAGAATTCTTAGAATGAAGGAAGATTCGTGTTCTCAGGCTAAAAGAACCCACTGAGTGCCAAAAATAACACGAAACACCACCACCAAGAACAAAAACCCTATAT
Organism: Lepilemur ruficaudatus; assembly: GCA_963574885.1. Classification (NCBI taxonomy): domain Eukaryota; kingdom Metazoa; phylum Chordata; class Mammalia; order Primates; family Lepilemuridae; genus Lepilemur; species Lepilemur ruficaudatus. The sequence goes on along the minus strand of CAUYRT010069298.1, from coordinate 13,783 downwards.
CTAGACACACCATAACAAAATTTTAAAGCGTCAAGAAAATCCTAACAACTTCCAGAGAGGGAATCTTAAAGAGAGACAAGAAGAAGACTGATACCAGATTTCTCAGCAGCAACATTAGGTGGAAGATGACATTGAAACATTTTATGACACTACTATATTCTTGATACAAAACCCAGGCAAGGACAGCATGGAAAAGGAAAACAGTATAGGCCAATTACATTTATTAACACAGATGCAAAAAAATCATAAGCAAATACCACGAAACCAAAATGAGAATTCATACCATAAAAGATACGTTTTACATCTTATAGATTGGGAGAAATTAAGAAGTCTGATAATGTAAAGGTTGGGGAAAATTTAGAATAGTGAGACTTTTATACATTGCTGTAGGATTTTAAATTGGCATAACCCCCTAGGAAAAAAAAATAGTGTCAACCTAGTAAGGTTACGGATATATGTATCTTATGAGCCAAAAATACCAGTAGTAGGTACACACTTTAGGGGGAATCTCTTGCACATTCGTACCAGTAGATATATACAAACATGTTCATAGCACCATTGCTACTAATAGCAAAAGAAGAAAAAAGTAGAGGATTCCAGGTTCAGTGGCTCATGCCTGGAATCCTAGAACTTTGGGTTAAGGTGAGAGGATTGCTTGAGGCCAGGAGTTTGGGACCAGCCTAGACAACATAACAAGATCCTGTCCCTACAAAATATATTTTAAAAAAACCAAAACATTTGTGCCTCTGTAATATTCTGAAATAAAAGAAAACATATTGAAAGGAGATAAAGCAAAGTAGCAAAAGTAAAAAAAAACAAAAAAAATAAATGTAGTCATCTGCTTGGCTGAGGAATATTGCTCAATGTTGTGTAATACCCCAAAAAGATACCTTAGGAGAAACACATTGGCTCCTGGAAGCTGGTCTAATAGCCTAAAGACAGAAAAATGCACTCTTTAAGCAAGACATTTCATTAAAAATTTGTAAAGACAGGCCACTCTAACTGTGCATGAACAGGGTAAACCAAGAAGGCAGCTCAGGTACGCAAGTTTCAGCTAACATGGCACCTGGCAAAGTGAGGACTGCCTGTACAGAAGAGAAAATAATCACTGAGGATTTAGTTTTTGGATATTTTTGTACACTGTCTTCACAACCCAATGAAAATGTAAAAGAATGCAGAAAAATGTCTCAACAAAAAAAAGCTGCCTAAAACATTTCCCTGAAACCAGTACAATGGGTTTAAATTTAGGCAAATCCTGTAACATTTCAGAATATTCTCAACTAAAACCCACAGAAACCCTTCTGATAAAATTAAACAGCAACTAAATTTAAAAAAAAATTTTTTTTAAAGCATTAGCCAGGCATGGTGACTGTCTTAGCTGCTGGGGAGGCTAAGCAAGGAGGATTCCTTGAGCCCAGGAGTTTGAGGTTATGATTGGGCCACTGCACTCCAGCCTGGGTGACAGAGCAAGACTGTCTGTAAAGCAAATAAAAAAAAAAAAGGGGAAGGAAGAAAGGAAGAAGGGAAGAAATGGTAAACACAAATTTCTGGACTATTTGTGGGAGTAGACAATGAGAAAGGAATGAGATCAAGAGTGAGGCACACATGAACTGCTTCAATATTGTTGGTAATATTTTGGCTTTTAAGTTGGGTCCTGGTTATGAGAGTGTTTGTTTTATTATCAATTTAGTATTATATTTACTTTATTCTTTATACTTTTAATAATATTTAAGAATAATTTACTTTATTCTTTATACTTTTCCTTATTTTAAATTTTACTACAAATTCAATATTACACGTATTAAATTTTACTACAATTCAATATACACACTATGTATGTACAAAAGAAAAATATATATGAAATAGCACAGAAATAAAAATAGTTTTTAAATGGATCTGAGAGAAAGTGACATTCTATACCTAAACAAAGTGGGAATAATGACATTTTAAGACATGCAAAGACTCAGAAAATGTATCATTCACAGAATCTCCCTGAGATAATTACTAGGACATGTTCTCCAGGAAGAAGAAAAGTAAAAAGAGAAGGAAGATTGACTGGGATGTAAGGAGCAATGTGAGCAAAGATATTAGTAAATGGCCATTATCAAGTGTAAATAAGAGGGAATTAGGACAGTTAAATATCTGGAACAAAATACAGTCAGTCCCTTGGTACCCTCCATGAGATTGGTTCCACAAATACCAAAATCCTCAGATGCTGGAGTCCCTTATGTGAAATGATGTACTGTCTTTGCATATGACCTGCACACATCCTCCTGGACACTTTAAACCATCTCTAGTTTACTTAGCGTACCTCATACAATGTAAACGCTATATAAATGATTGTTATAGTGTATTTTTATTTGTATTATTTTTATTGTTGTATCATTATTTTTTATTTTTTTCAAATATTTTAGATCCACGGTTGACTGAATCTGCTGTTGTGGAACCCGTGAACACAGAGAGCAAACTGTATTCAGGTGAGATCAATATAATTGATGGAAAAGAGGAAGCAAAGTGAAGTAAAGGGATGTATGTTAAAGAATTTCTTTTTTAGTGGAAGATGCTATAAATGTTGATTTTAATTCTATGCGTATTATAAATTTAAAGTTGAAAATGCAGTGAATAGAACAGGATCTACAACTTTTCAAGCCACTGGACCAAAAAAACCAAAGGAAACTCAGTCTAACAAAAGGCAGGAATGAAAACTCACACTGGCTTACTTATAGTGACCTTTTTCTAGCACTTCACAAACTCTCAATTTAATGGTTTGTCCAGAATGTTGTTGCCAATTAATAACAATAATAATATATCAATTAAAATAATAGTTGTTTACTGAGTATATATTATCTCCCAAACATTGCATTAAGCGCTGCTGTGCCATTTTCTCACTTAATCCTTCCAATGACTCCATGGGCTAGATCATGTTACAGAAGACAAAACCAGAGCAGAGAGTGAAAATATTTGCCAAAGATCATGCAGCTAGGAAGAGGCATGAAGGGTTCTAATCCAGGTCTGTTTGACGCCTGCCTGAGTATGGATTCTTTACCATATACTACATGTCTTGCTAACTCCCAACTGAAAGTCAGATTTTATGTGTTCTAGCCTCTCTCCTTCTGAAATACCATCATTTCATCATCTCATACTTGGATCATGTATCATTCTTTCTGTTGCTTTTCTTTCTCTAGTTTTTCTCCCTTATAACACATTGCTACATTCATCTTCTTTAAAATATCATGTCATTTCCCTCAAAATTTTGAACCAAGTCTACCTGTTTTTCAAAAGCCTCCAAAATACATAGCCACATCCCAGTATAATTTGACACCATTATCTATTACTAATACTCACCCTCCTCTGGAGAGCAGTACCCTTACTTTTTCCCAAGCACCTGATTTTTGTGTGTTCGTTATTTCTGGCCAGTCTTACCCCACTTCCAACTTCCTACTAATCACTCTGTGAATTTGCCTCTCTTTCCTGCACCATAACTGCTTATTCTATTTTTCTCTTTTCTAAATTCCTGTTTAATCATCTTTCCCACCCGATTTGGGTGAAGTGTCATCCTTTTTGATTAAGCCAATCATTGTGGGGTTCTATCCCCTTTCTCCATGATTGGTTTAAGCGTGGAAATGTAACCTAATTCCGGCAAATGAAATGTGAGAGGAATCTGATGAGGGCTTCTGGGAAAGGCATCTTCACTGATAACAGGTTCACAAAGATACCGAAAGCTTTTTCAGCCTCTGGATGTTGGTGGCTGAAGATAGAGCTCGTGGACCTCCTAGTTGATCTCTGATCCTGCGGGAAGCAAGTTGACACGAGGATAGCTGAGTAGAAAGACAGAAAGAATGGGTTCTCCTACCTTACTTAAGTTAGTAAATGTTCTAATTGTTTAAGCCATTTTTAACTGGGTTTACAATAGCACCCAAAAGCTGCAGGAATGACCTGGGAGACTCTCTTTCTTACATCACGTCTCATCCGTTAGCAAATCATGTTGACCTTGCCTTTAAGAATCTGTTCAGAATTCAGCTACTTTTCATCACCTGCTGCCACACAGGCCCAATAAACATCATCTCTCTCAGGGATTATTTCCACAGCTTCCTCCCTGCCTTCTCCCTCATTCCTTTTCAGTTCATTCACCACACACCATCCAGAGTGTTCCTCATAAAAAGTAGATCGGATGATGTCACATATCCCCTTAATACCATCCAAAGGCTTCTATTCTCTGAATAAAATCCCAAGTTCCCGTTATGGCCTGCAAGGCTGTGCAGGCTCTAGCGGTCAGCTGCCTGGTGGCCCTTTCACTCTCTTTCAGCCACACAGGCCTTCTCGTTGGGCCTTGCACACATCAAGCATGAAACACAGAGCCTTTGCACTGACTGCTTCCTCTGCATGAAACTCTCATCCCCAAGACGTCTGCATGCCTCATAGCCTCCAGACCTTTGCTCAAATGTCTCCTTGTCAGGGAGGCCTTTTCTGAGTGTCCTACCTAAAATAGCACAACCTCCCTGACCCTGTCATACTCTATTCCCGTCATTTTTCTTCATCATGCTTACCGGCTCCTGACATATTTTGAATTTGTGTATTTCTTTATTGTCTAGAATACAATTACAGTGTCAGCACTGTAATGGCAGTGACTGCTCTATCCCCTTGAAAAGTGCCTGGCACATAGTAGGTACTCAATAAATATTCATTGGATGAAAAAATTAATGAGGGCATCCTGAATTATGTGATTTTAAAATTTATGTTTAAGTAGTCATGGTAGGTGTATACAATTTATTAAAATGCATCAAAGTTACCATTATTATCTATGCAATCACTGTATGTGTATGATTTCTCCATAAAAACAAATCTGAAAAAATAACAGAACAATAGTGATGGCAGCCCCAAAGAAACCATTTAATTTTCATGAATATGTGTTTTTAGACTATAATCAGGAGCCTATGATTTTATTATTTTTAAAGGTATATTACTCTGTTAGCCAGATTTTGCCTCATTTCTGTGAAGTGTAAAGGGGAACACTAAAGCATCTTATATGCATAGATAGACAACTAAGTTAATTGTCTTTGCTGTACCCCAGGAGGCTAACAGGGTGTCTCACAAAGAGCTCAGTAACTATTTGTGAACTTAAAACAAATGATAAAAAGGAAAATGAAGAGGGCCCGCAAATATCCCCGGCAGTCACGGATTCCAGGGTCCTCCCACTTCCCTCCTCATTTCCTCCCATAATGACTCAGAGCAGGTGTGTGGTTGGGAAGAGGACTCTGGGGCCCCAATCCCTGGCCCAAGTCATAGAAAACCACTAGTGAGCCATGTGACCTTCAGGAAGTCACCCAGTCTTTCTGGGAAACCTCATTTTTCTTCTCTGTTCTCTCCTGGCGCAACACTATAATAATACTGCTTTGCTTATTCTCAGCTTATTAAGTGTGGTTTTATACAGAATGTACAGTTATGTGCATTTTGCTGGATTGAAGTAGATTGAAGGTGATAGGGTGAGCTATGTGGACTATAAGAGGCAATGACTGAGACCTCAGAGTCCTAGATAAAGTAGATCAGATTCTGATTTTACACAAGGCACTGCGCAGACTGCTGAGAGCTGCCCCGGGCTTAGAGTTTAGTACCGCAGTCCTCAGCCCAGACATTGGCCAGGATCACAGTCTATTATACCAGTACGGCTAGAGAGCTTTAAAAAAATCTGCAGTACCTTTTTTCTGGGGTTGAAACCATTTTTAGAAAGGTTTGCTTCAGAGTTTTGAATATATTTAGAATCGCATAAAGGCCTTACATAGACCCTTTGGTTACATGAAAAAAACATCACTGGTGACAGCCCATGGGAAGAGGTGGCATTGATAACTCACACTCACATAGAGCAGCATTTTGAAACAGTTTTGTCTTCTGGGTTGTTTGGTTTGGTTTTGGTCTTGTCTTTTGCTTTTAATATTTATATTTTTAAATTTGCTTTTCATTTTTTATTTAAGATTCATTTTGGGGAGGAGGGAATTTTTCATTTTGTTTTGATCCCTTGCTTTTTTAAGAATGTACTTTATCCTAGTTCTTCAGGAATGTTTGTAGTTCTTCACAATGAAATTTTTATGAATATTATTTTAAAGCAGAGGGGCAGTGAAGGGGAGTTCAGAGATGTTTATTTATTACGATCTCTTTTTGTGTTTCAGGTTATGCAACTCGCTTTTCAATGTCATAGAAGCATTTTGCCTCCCAAAAATGTTATCATAGGCACTATAGGCATATAGACAATATATATGGCATAACAGTTTTGCAATATTAGCTGAATTTTTCCCCTTCAAAATATTCTCTCCATTTCAAGGAGATCCTATTTTCATTGCCAAATGTGTGAATGTGTGTGTGTTAGAGGAAGCGGGGAGGAGGGAGAGGAGTATCACAGAATAGAAAGCTGGCCAAAAAGAAAACAAAAATCTCTTTGCTTCTGGGCAGAGTCCCAAGATGGCAGCAGAAAGACCCAGATAGGGAAAGAGTGTGTGGGCTTTTAGGTACATGGGCCATAGACAGCTTTACAAAAATTTCTGTGACTCATGTGGCAAGACAGCAACAGAAATATTTCTGCATCCTGAAACGGTGATCTAGTGTGATCTGGCTTCTGGTGGTCCTGAAAGGTCCATGCAGACATGGAGAAAGCATCTCAGTGGTAACCTGCATGGACCGGATTGCACCTTCTCACATGCCCCTTGGCATTACGAAGGTCCCCACTCTGAGACCCAATCCTTAGAAGGTTGGGAGGAGGTAGGTGGAAAGCAATGAATTGACAAGGTTAAAGTGCTGCTATCCAAGTGGAATTAGAGGTTAAGTTGAATAATTGAAGCCAAATGTAGTTAAATTTTTGCAAAATTGAATTTGTGGCCTGAGGTTTATATCCACTGTATGTGCCTTGATTTTTCCAATGAATATATTTTTAAAATAATTTCCCTTAAAATGAGTTGTATTTTAAATGCATATAAAGTTAAATAGTATGTTCCAAATCAACAAAATGGCAGGAAACTTTTTTCCCTCATTCTATACTGTTTCTAGCACAAGAATAGAGTCTGACACATAATAATGCTCAATAATTACTAATTTAATAAATAAGCTAAATATTTAAAGAAACGTTTTCATTAAAGTGAATATACTTTGTAAAGAAAATAATCACTCCCAAATTTATTTAATTTTAATATTCTGCATTGGATTTTCTTGAAGAGATGCATGCCTAAATAAAGGAGTTTCATTTTTAAATATAACAATGAGTAGTTTATGACAATACACAAACTTGGAGAAGGTACTTAAAAAACATACAAGTACAATGTAAATATAACGTTACAACAATAAAAGTAGTATAAACACTTCCAATAAATGCATTTTTGGAATTTGTAAGACTTTGATTTGGAGTATTTTTGACTTGATTGTATTGGAGAAAAGCTGAGAGTTAGAGTAGATGGTTTGGGAATGTTTCCAGGAAAGGACCTTAGAACAGAGAAAGAAAAGAATTTGGTGACTGCAGAGCCTGGAGCAACCAATATTTCCAAAATGAATTTTGCAAACATAAAATAGTGTTATATTGGTTCTGTTACTAGAGCCAAAGAGAGGTTGAGGGACTTACTCAGGCTCATACCACGAGTCAGCAATAAAGCCAGGACCCTGACCTAGGCAATCTTACTCCAGAACCCCTATCAACCTGACATTAACCTTATATAGTGGCTTATATATTCAAATATAACCCTATATATTGGGAACATTCTCATTTTAACTCAAAATCATGCTGTAAAAGTACATCTCACTGGCTCCAAATAATAAGCTTAGTATTATCAGTTGAGATCTGGAATGACATCCAGTGAAAGACTTTCATTTTCCAGCTGTATCAGCTCGACGGAGCTGACTATGCACATCTCTTTCCTCCTCCACATTCAGTAATGTCATGATAGTAGCTTGAAATTACTCATGGTGGGAGCACTTACCACAGACATCAGCAAATGCTAGAAATCAGGGCTTCTCAAGAAAAATTTTTTCTGGTTGTTAAACATTTATCAGCACACCGATGGGCCTACGTCTACTTCTGTCTCTCTCTATATATATATAATTTAATATATATATTCTTCTTTGATAAAAATTATCCTGAAATTCCAAGTAGGAAAGTTAATGATTAACACTGATAAAATACTGGTGTCAGGTTATAACCACTGTTTTTCACTTCAGAGTTACTTTTAATTCACGAAGACACAGTTTGTTCACAAATAACTTGGACATCTCGTGGCGGATCCCTTTCACCCCACCTCCTCCATCCATACTGTATCTAGTGCCGACTGCAGACAAGATCTGACACTTTTGGCAGCTTGGTCTTTAGCAGCCTCTTGATTCAGTGTCTCCTATTCATCCATCACGTATGTAGGGGCCTTTACTAACATTGTCGAAAGGAAGTGTCAGCAATGTCATCTCATTTGGAGAGATGATGGAAGAGCTGCATGGGAGTGTCTGCACTTTCGTATCTCAGGATAGAGGAGAACATAGATATTGTAGGATACATGCAGCTTTTAAGGATTGTTGATTTAGCAGAATAATGGAGTCGAATATTTCGTAAGAATACCTGTACCTTAAAAGAGAACAGCTGACCCAACAAATGGAAAGACTTAAGTGAATAGGAAATGTCAGTAGGGTCTCTGAAAGTTAAGAATGCTCCTTAATTGTGGCTATTACAAGAATTGGTTTATAGTTTGCTGAACAGACAAGATATATCTTTAACCATTTGTAAGTTCATTACTATTTTATCATCTCAATCTCTTTTAATCAAACAGTAAAATGAGGGCTATATCCTTAGCCTATGCAGTTTCATACAATTTTAGCCATTTTTGAAGAACATCTGGATCTACAAATTCAAGGATGGTGTGTTCTGAACAGGGTGAGCTCTCATAACAGACAGAAGGGGTGGCCACTGCCCAGTGGTCCTGAGACCTGGTCATCTTGCTGAAAACATAAGTGAGTTCAAGGAGCTCTCTTATTCCCCTGGATTTGACTATCAAGAAGGCAGTAAATTTGTGTTTAACTTAGTTGGGCAAGAAAACATTTAGTACACATTCTACAATTTGGCTCAGAGAAAACTGAATTCCATCTGAATGCCATCTGTCATCCTGTGGAAAACAGATGAAGTTGCAGGTTGAGTTCCTAAAGTCAATCTGAAAATTGGTGAGAGATGCTGTGTGTAGAAGTGGTTGAACAAATTATTTGTTTGTCTTTGGGACTTTAGTCATATGTTCTACTAATTAGCCTTAAATAGCATTACTGTGTGCCTAGCATTGCTCTGTGTGCTTTACGTTATTAACTAAATCAGTTTTCAAATCACTTATGAGATGAGTACTTTAAGTATCCCAATTTTACTGATGAGGAAACTGAAATTCAGAGAGGCAAAGTATCTTTGCTCAAGGTCACCAGATTATTAAGGATACAGTGGGCTTGTAGAAGTTGAGCCCCCATAGTTGGCTCCAGAGTCTATGCTAACTTCTACTTTTATTATCTCTCTAAATTAGGCATTCATAATTACAGGTGAGTGTTAATAATAAATGCATCTCTTAGGTTTAAAGTTTTTGAAAAATTTAAGCCAGGAATAACATGAAAGCATTCATCATTTCCAAGAGCCTTAATAGGAGCAGGGAAAATGGTGGCTTGGAGAATGGAAAGGCAGTGCTGAGCCTAGTCTATTTTTCTTCCAAACGTACCTGTTAAGTGCAATGATGAAGAATTTGCTTGTTAAGAGAAGCTATCTTATACTAGAAAATCAGAATCTACCATTTACCATATTTCTTAATTCTTCCCTATATTGGACTCATTCACAATCTTAGAGTCTTGTTTCTATGTCTTTTATATTCTAGAAATTATCAATAAGAACTACAAGGACACACACTTAGGTAAACTTTTTCATTGTGTAAGTTTCTAACGGAAGGAAATAATCTCTGCACTCATATTAGTGCATAGTCACAGTAATTAAATGGCAATTCCTGAGACAGTTTTTCCTTTTGAGAAACATACATTTTTTAAAGTAGAAGGAAAAGGATTTGTTCAATGTTTTCAAGGTCCCTCACTAAGTACACCCCTATACATGCACATAGACAATCAGGATACTGGTCCTGAGACTCCAGCAGTAATGCTCTCCCAAGCCTGTTTCTGCTCCATGCTGGAACCTTCTGTATCTGTCTTGGACCACCCACAGAGCTCATTAATACTCATAGCCAAAGGGTAATGAGATTGGGAAAGGAAAAATTGTCTCTTACTCATCTTAAATGTGCTATGACTTTAATCTTTTACATATATTAAAATTCATCATACAGCAGAGTTAAATCAGCAATATTGCTCTCTCAACAGCAGCTCGATAATTAATTTTCTACTGGTGAGAGTAAATGTTAAAGAATCAATTCTTATTTACATTCAATTTTTCCAACAACATATTAACCTTATAATGCCAAAAACCTAAGGATAATAATGTAGCAATGGAAGGAACAGAATCATAGAATCATAGAGTGTCAGAGTTGGAAGAGACCTTAGAGATTATCTAGCACAATGTTCTCCCCAACACAGGAGAAACCAAGGCTAGGAGAAGTGAAATGATTTGCATAAAGTCACAAAGAATGTTTGTGTTAATCTTCGAAAAAGTCAATAGAGGTAAAATGTCATTGTTTCTAGACCACGGTTTCTCAACATTGGCAATATTGACATTTTGGACCTGATGATTCTTTGTTGCGGCAGGGGACTGTCCCATGCATTGTAAAATATTTAGCAGCATCTCTGGCCTCTACCCACTAGATGCCAGTAGCCTCCCTGCAAAGTCATGGCAATCAAAAATGTCTCTAGACATTTGTCAAATGCCTCTTGGAGAGGGGAGCAAAATTGCTCCCTTTTGAGAGACACTGGACTTGGCATTATTTAAAAAGCAAAGTTCTGGGCCTTATTCCAAGATAACATAACAGGCTAAGGATTGTATTAATATTAATCTTATGAGGTTCACAGAAGTCTTTGCTACAGGAAATTGTTCACATGAGCTTTTATGCAACTGTAGCCCACACAGTGATGGACATAAAATAGTTAAATGGTCACACTCCTGCTCTGTATATTACCAGGACACAAAGCATTGTTCTGCTGCTTCCCAGAGAGGAAAATCTATTCTCCAGCTTGGATGCCCACAAGAAAGTAAAGCTTCTTGGCCTAACAGGATTTAAAACCCCACCTTTATACACCTGTGCTTCCCAGGGCATGGAATATGCTAGTTGTAGTGAAAAGAATACAGCTGATACATAGTTACAGGATGTTCTCTGATCAGACAGCCAGATATGGAGTCCTGCACATTATTTAGCCATTAGTGAAGTAGGAAATTAGCATTTCACAGTGTTTTGAAAGAACCCAAAGACTTCCGTTGACCTCAGTTAACAGAAAGTCAGAAGGAACCCAAACACTTCATTTTAAGCAAGGGAATGAGCAGAGATTGAGAGCAGAGGACTGAAGAAGAAGCAAGTATCTCATTGTGGATACATGGAGTACGCAATGCAAAGGGTCACACACCAGATGAGAAGCAAGACCCTTCTCTCAGCCCTGGTGGCCAAGGACTACCATCCATTGCTCCATCCTTACAGAGGAGCCACTGATTGCTGAAAGAACCCCTGCAGCTGACCTTGGTGCTTGTGTCCCTCCCCGGGGCCTGCCTCTGATAGAAAGTGGCAGCTGTAGTGGACAGTTGATTCTCCCTGTCATGTTTTGACCCACGACCTTGTCTGTAGGAGGTGGTTTCCTCCTCCCTCATGCAAACATAAGCCCCAGAGGCGGGGGTCTTAATGACCTTGGAGGCAACCCTCAAACAATAGGAGACAGAGCCAGTGAATACATTTTCCAAACTCCTGTCTTCAAGTGGACAATTCTGGAAGACATTCTGCAGATTTCCCAGTGGGATCAAGTCTCTTACTGCTCACAGCAGTGACCTCTATAACATGCCACCTATGTTGGGTTTCCTTCTTCCCTGTCTCATTCTCTTGCTCCTCACTCTTGCTTTTTGTGATCACTTCCCAAATAAACAAACTGATCCAGAGTTCTTGCCTTGGGCTTTAGAAGAACACAGACTACAGAACCCCACTGTATAATATTCATACTCATTATAAATATTTGAATCCAAATTAACTAATGGTAAAATGTATCTGATGCTCACTCCGGAGTTTGAGTTCATTTATTCTCAGTAGACATTTTGTCATCCTCAATAGCCCTGAATTAAAGACCCTCTTCTTTTGTTTTTACACATACACAGTGTATTTCAATTTTCAGACCCCTTTCTTACCTCTTCCTACACCCCCCTCCTTTATAAAAAAAAAAAAGGAAGCAGGTACTTGTAACATTTAAAAAACCAATTTCATAAAACATCTGCATAGGAACTAGGAACAGTTTCTGATACATTCAGTTACAATAACAGTATGGTATGGTTTAAGGTCAGTAATTTTTACTAACAAATATTTTTTTTCTCCCCCCTACAATTCCTTTCTTTTTCCTTGAGACAGGACAACTAAGGCTCAGCAGAAATACTCATTAGGTTATACACATTCTTCTCTCTCCTGTATATTTATTTACAGAATTCTTGGTTCCATCACCGCTTCCGTTTTTTGATGCCACTTTGTATATAGCACATAATTATAGAGAATAGGAAGAAGCACATCTGAAATAAGGAACAGGATATATGATTTACTTTAAACAGTCTGTTTTGTGATTCCCTGCCAACCAAACAGGACCACATATATAATAGATTTTACTTTATCACCGTGTATATGAAAAGATGTAATGGTCTCATACATTTTATTTTGCACATATCAATTTCTAGATTTGACTCACTTAAACCCAGCAAGACTCATTTACAAGGGCACATATTCTTCCTTGTTCAGCTCGAAGAAAATCCAAAGCCAATCTACTTAGAAAAACAATGCTTCTAAAACTTTTAACTTCAGATTGTATTAATATGAGGCTAAGATCTTCTGTAAGAAGTTTCTTTAAAATTAGAAGCATTCCTGAGAAGTTTGCAATGGATGTGGAACGTGCATAAACTTCTGCCCCAGGAAATATTATACAGATGAAATAGTTTAATCCATTAGCAGTTAATACTGAAGGCATAAATGCTCTTTTGATCCCTTCCCATTATCTTTTGGAATGTATTATATATTTTGCTCTTGACAAAAGTCTGAGTGCCAAGATTCAGGAAATACATTCCCTACAGAACAGGTGTTTGTTTAATCCCTAGGGATGATTTTATAGGCCAATTTAGCCAGAGACAGCCTCGTGGCAGCCTAGGATATAGAATGTTCATGCTATAATTGCTGGTACAGAGTACCCAAATGGATTTAGAGTAGCGTAAGCTGGGTTTGAAACTGCATTCCCCCACAAAAAATAGGAACCCCTAAAAGGTGTCATCTGTAGGCATAATCTATATAAAATCTGGGATTTTATATCCATATTCCCACCATTTTCCTTTGTGTAATTATTCAATTTAATTCACTTCCCTAGAAATGAATGTCAGAGAAGAAAATGCTCAGGAAAGTATTAGTGGGAGTAGCCAACTTCTTGCTTTCCACAATGGCTGTTCCAAAGGTCGGGTAACAAAAGGGATGGCTGGTCTACTTTTTCCTTCCCGTATCTTCCTTTAACTGGGTATCTAGTTAAAGTCTATTCAGAAAGGCAGAGTAAATTGAGGTGGATAGGGTGAGTGGGGGATAACTGAGTGTGAATTATGTTCAATTTATCTTTTGCAATATGGTCTCTTTTAACTAATTCT